>VDFB02062048.1:68777-102802 GCA_007258455.2 Sequoia sempervirens | reverse complement strand
TATTCTAAATGGGGAAACAATGATGAAATTAATTTTCCTTTGGATTGAGCTCCATATTCATCATTTTTAAAATTTATCATGTGTGTACACTACGTATTCATCACCTAATGGTTACAATCGTTTTACATATACACATTCTCATGTTATCATAATTTATATTTTTTCTAATGATTACCTCTTTCCTTAATTTTTAGTAGGAACACTTTTTTCCATTACTAGTGAGAAACTAATGGTGTCATTTTATAATTATGTACATTAGCTAATTATATCAATACCTTGTTAGATTTTTTCACTATAAATAATTTTATTTGCTTAAGAGTTTAGAGCAATGACTTTATTTGTCAATCTAGTTAAGGAAAAATTAAAGAATAAAATAACAAAGAATGGTGATATCCATGATATTCACAAGGTATAGGAATTCCAAGTGCACCAACAATGAGGTAAAATTCAATTGATAGAACTAAATAAGTAGGTAAATCCACATAAATTTTCTCTCATAAAATTAAAATTAATACATTAGAAGGGAAAATATCTTCTACCATTGAAAAGAAGATTAAACCTAAAATTATTCTACAATTAAGGAAGTCTTCACTAAATTTCACATTAATGTCCTATATTAATGTCTTGACTATGAACATAAATGCATAAATGTACATGTGTAAATTAAAATTTCAAACAATAATAAAGTCCATAATTTATGTAACATATTAAGTGCATGAAACCAATATATTAAGCGCACATGAAATAAAGTCCAATAGAGTACATGATAAACAAGAAATATAAAACACATAAAATCACATGTTTGTAGGTCATGTACTGTCTCTATAATCAAGAGACCTCTTCACACCATGCGGACTATGTGGATGACCTGAAACACTTTGTACATAAGAGAAAGATGAAATTAGATGTAAGACAATAAAAAATAATTTAATGACAATTTTATTTATAATCGATCATAAAATTAAATTACCACCATATCTAAATCTGGATGCTCTGGTGAGCCTGAAGAAACCTCTAAATTCTCTAAATCGACCCACATAAACAAGACAAAGAAATTTGAAATTAGATGTACAATCCTACAATTATTATTTTTTATTCAATTTAATTCAGAATTTCATTTCATTTTAATTACATACCGTATTCGAGAGGTTGTGCACTAGGCTCTTCTAGGACCCGTCTGTACATGCTCAACTACAAGATGTGTCTCATGCTATGTAAATAAAAGAATATGTGAAAATATCATATTAATATGTATATATATTCAATTTAAAAATTTATAATTCACTCTTTAAATATAATAAAAAATTAAATTACCATTTGATCTCAAACCCCGCCTCTGCATGTCCTCCTAGTGGTGTAACTATGTCTTGGTTAGGCTGAAAGTTACACTTAAAAAGTACTACAAGATCAAAATTAAAGCATGTACAATTGAATTAGGTTAACAAATATATATATATATATATATATATTCAAGTTTGCACATTTTGTGTAGAAAGTTTTGTAAACAACTTGGAAATCAGTGGACTCACGAGTAACTGCAACATCAAATGTTTGCCCAATGCCCATTCTTATTAGGTATCAACTCTAGACATACATGTGCATAGAACGCTATAATATTTACAAGTGTACATGCATGCATTTCATATATCTAGTGAATTCAAAACTCATAAAATTGTAACTATACTAATGTAAACTTTAAACAAATTTACAATATGAATGTACTTGCCCATGATCTATGTCGCTTGATAGTGGAGGAGTGCTTGACAATCCCTTAGGAGGAATCGACGTGGATGCCGATTGACTCACCTAAACCAACATGAATATTTGAAACATATATGTGATTCAATTATAAATTTAAAACTCAAGTTAAATAATTTATGATTTCATATATAATTTTAAAAATTGAAATCAAAATACCCCATAAGGGTTTCCAAGTATGACCGGTGTCGATGTATGTACTCATGGTACAGATGATTGCCCTTGCATCGAAAGTGTCATCTATACACCAAAAAAATTGATTGTTAAAATGTATTGCAAACTTTTCTTTGATATATACAACCATAAAAAATATTATAAAATGAGTTCATACATCTAGATGCATATTTATACCTGTGTCGTAGTGTCCTCAGGGTGATGTTCTACTACGAGGAACTCTACAAATGAACTGATGCGACCAGATGAACCACCAGAATCTCCCCATCCACCTGAACTAGGTGTAGCCTGATCAGGTCCATAACACACTTGATGACAACTAGTACATATATGGGGGACGGGTCTCGACACTCCTAGAGCAGTACTTGGACCAGCTCCATAAAAAACTCCTCCATCATCATCATCGTCTCTATGCTCCCCACTCGCTATCGCAGAAGCGTGCTGATCAAGGTCTCCTGCGAGTGTAGTAAGGGAACCTAATGTTGAGACCGTAGCTTCGATGATGGTGCTAGGTGCAGGAATGGGAGGACCAGAGCAACAAACAAGGGGTTGTGCATGCATGGGGCATTAGGGATCAACCCTTGCCCCTAATCTCTGTTGTGGCATGCCGCCACCAACACCCTGAAATGATCTAAAATCAAAATAATTGGGCTTTTTCCCCAAAACAAACTCTACATACAGTTTTCTCAAAAAATACAATGGGCACTCCCAATTAGCATGTGGGGGACTATCAAAACCATATACCATCGATCCCAAAAATGTGCACTCATTTGCGGATGTATGCACCACCTCATGGATATTCTAGATTTGTTGGGTGGAATGGGTTGTCGTGCAATCTGGTCAAGAAAGTAGGGGGCTAGATGGGATTTTGTTATTTTAAAGTCTAATATTTGTTTATAAGAGAGACCATCAGAATAAAATTGTCTAATTTGTTCTCTCTCTCGTCGATGCCTATCAAGATCAGAATCGATCATCCTAATGGAATCAACAATGCTTTGCATTGTAGATGCAAAACGTCGCACATGTGGAGGAATCAATGCTTGACTTTGCATAGCATTGATTTGATTTTGTAAGGATGCAACTTGATCATTTATTCGTGCTCTCAAGTGAGCCTCATCAGATGCAACAGGTGTTGGGGGTGGCATATTAGGTGGAGGGGGGGGTGGAGGTGGAGGTGGAGGTGGAGGTGGAGGTGGTGGAGGGGGCAGGGAGGCTGATCCGGGCCGTGTGGCTCGTGTGATGGATTGATGATATCAATGTTAAAAATCACCCATGATATATGCTTGATATAATGCACCGCATTTTTTAAATCATACAAAATAGTCCATGTGCATACAAAATTAAGATCATATATTTAATTGAAATAGGATGAGCAAATATATATTAAGTTAATTTTCATGTGTGTACATTTAAATAGGGATGTACATTTAAAATAAAAATATGATGCATAATTTGCATGCTGCATAAATCATTAAACTAAACTATATATACATATATACAAATTTCAAAATTTAAGAACTATTATGCAAATTTTTTAATACATGCACATACATACTAAACAATAAACTTGAAACATTCACAAAATCTCATTTTATGTCTAACACAATACGCATATATATATATATATATTACAATTTTTCAAAGGTGAGAAATCATGATCTAGTAGATAGTCATAAAATATATACTATTATATACTATTCATTATAAGTTCATAAATTCCACCAACTTCACAAATCCATGTCACTAAAAATATCCATATAGAACCAAAATCATAAATTCATGTCACTAAAAATATCCATTTGGAACCAAATTTATAAATTCATCACACAAAATATCCATCGTTCACCAAATGTATAAATTCATAACTATTTAAGATCATTGTTTTAATTTATAAACTATTATGGCTCTCTACTGCATAGATAGTCATTTCTTTGTGTTTTCCTTTTCAAAATTAGGAGTTCTCTCCTCTAGCCATTTTCGATGCTCATCTACGATCCCATCCATAGCCCTGACAGCATCAACAAGGGTTTGCATCCTAGATGTAAACATCCTCACAGGAGGTGTGACACATTCTTCATTTTGAATAATGTTGATTTGATCTTGGATGGTTCTAGCAGAAGCATTGATTTGTGCTTACAAACGAGCATGCTCATTGATTTCAGGTGGTGGAGGTGGGGGTTACGAGGTGGAGTGGGCGGAGGTGGAGGGGAAGGTGTTGGAGATGGATGGCATGGAGGTGGATTATGACATTATTGAATGGATCCATGTGGATCTTTAAGATATGAGCGAACCTCACATTAGATTTGTAATTTCAAGATGTAAGATACATGTTTAGGAAATACCAAGTTAAACTATCTAATATAAATGGCCTTAAATAATTGAATACAAATGATAAAATCTATATGTAAGCCCCCATTTATATGTCTACAAGTAATATGTTATTTGAATGAAAATATAATTAATCCACATATTGTATAATCTTGTAGGATCTTATTATTGTTAAATTTGGTTGGGCCTTGGGCAACTTTGATCACCAAATTTTAAGAACTTCTTCGATCCCCTTAAGAAATGTCATATTGGAACCCCTTAAGAAAATTGAATTACGATTTAGGGTGACAGGATGGCTTAAGGGGATTTATGTCTAGTGAGGTCCTAGGAGAAAATGAAATGGCTCAAATGAATAAAATTTGGTGAAGTTTCCCAAGGCAACAAATTTCATTAAGAGCCTTTAAAGAAAAAATGATGGCTTTAGGGTTTAGGGTTTAGACTTTAGAGTTTAGGGTTTAAGGTAATAGGATAGCTTAAGGGGATCTACATGCTGCAAGATCCTAGGAAACAATTACATGGCATAAGGTAATCAAATTTGGTGGAGTTGCCTAAGACAACCAAATTTCATTAAGAGCCTAAGAAAAAATGATGGCTTTAGGGTTTATGGTTTAGAATTTAGAGTTTATTATTTAATTAGCTAAAATCCCCAAATCCTAACTTTTAATCAACCATTAAGGGGATAATCATGTCACATCCATAGCTTAAAATTAAAATAATTCCAAATCACCAATCCAAACTCAAACTAATGTAACTTACTTCCACTTCATCAAATCTAAAATGAAATTAATAATCTATCCTAGCCATCAAATCAATTAGACTAATCATAGCCATTCATTTCCAACTTAGACCTTCAATCCAAATTCAAATTAGCATTCAATTATTCCCATCTACCTAATCAAGTCAACACAAGCCCTCCATCAACCCAACCACCTACATTTAATTCTCTCTTTCCTCTCAAATTCAAATTCAAAAATTCTCTCATGATTCTAGTCCTCGATTCCAAAAAAACCTAGTCCTCCATTCCTTTCCCCTCAACTCTATAAAATAATGACATCCCCAAATGTTTCCATATGATAAAATTTGTATGTATATGTTATTACATTAGAGAACCAAAGAGCAACTTCAACACATACATTTAGAGCCATAAAAGAATGTTATGGAACATATTATGCTTCTCTAATCTTTCATTATTTTATTTACCTTTCATTAGAAGTAGAGTATTGAGTTTGCACTTGCATTCTTGGTCTAGAATTTCTCTTCTACACTAAGTACAAAAATATAATATTGGATAGCTTAGTATATATTTCTCTTCTAATATATATTCCCTAGTTCTCCTTATCCATATTTGAGTATCTTAGCATATGTGTAACATGACATGTTAATAATATATCTCATATAAATGTAGGGATGTGTCGCTAATGTCATCTTCAAACATATTTAACCAATAGGAGATACTATAAGGTATCTAATATAACTATACAACCTATACAGGTATGACATATGGTGACCTTTGGCTTTTTTTGATATGTCAAGGGTAGTTTTGCAAATATTAGTTTCTAGTGCTTTTGTGAGTTTTCACCACTTGTAAGTTTATTAAGCTACACTTTTGGGTTTTCAACCTAATAGGGATAAACCTAGTAGATTTTTTAGCTTTCCAGCCTAATGGAGATAAATCAAACCACACTTTTTGGTTTTTAGTTGCACCTATCAATTTATTTGTTAGCTATTAAATTTACAAACATTCTAGGATTATAAGTCTACTATAAAATTTGATGTAAAATAGATTACACATTGAGCCCTATAATTTAATTACAACAATGAATAAATATAGCAACATTTAGTAGACATAATGAAAATCAAGCCATGATAGTAATATAGAGATAATATACAATGTTTAATATAGATAAGTTAAAGAATCATTTTAAAAATATATATCTATATATTCACATCATTTTTGTTTTTTCTTTAGATTTCAAATATATCCACCAATCCTCCTTATCTTACATTTTAACATAAACTCAAAAAACATAGTGGACATGTACACCCATATAAAACTACATTAAAATAGTGTTAGATCTTACAATTTTTCAAGGCTTATTTCATCCTCTTAGACGATCACTCTTACTAAATCATTGGCATAAATTAGATGCACACAATGGCACATTAAAGGTTTATTCCTCATGTTGGATTCCCTATTTTATATAACTATATCTTTATTATCTAATTTAAATATATCTAAGCACAAATTTCTTTTATGTAACACATTGATAATTTCAACTCATTATAAAAACCAAATACAAATTTAAAGGGGGTACACTATATATATAAATAAGAATTTAAATACCATCCCAATCTCCATGGTGTGTCACTTGTTCACTAAAAAGCCCTTACATAAATCATCTACTTAGGTCAATCTTATCTAGATTTTTCTTAAATATTAATATTCATAAAATATGGCACAAAGCATATTGATGCATTTCTATCCTTCCACATATATCTATATAGTATCAAAATATAGGTAATTTTATGGTTAAATTGAATCTCTCTTAATTGCCAAATAATCCATTATGATTGAGGATGGGTGGATTATTATCTAGGATCACATCTTAAAAATCCTATAGAGGTCATGTGCTATGTTTTTCTTAATACATATATTCACATACAAACCTCTTTCCATGTATTATCAACTCGCCCATATGATAGACACCTTCCTAGATTTAAATTTCATACAATATATATGTACCCAAGTGTTTCCAATTGGAATTGCTATAATTATACTTTTATGGCATTCTAGATATTCAAAATAGTTTTCATAAATCTACCAAATAGACCCATTCTTGACATTGAACCTACATAATTTTAGGTATGTCCATGAAAGATTAGGGTCTAGGGTTCATAAATTTCAAATGCTTTAGTGTTATGGGTTTAGATTTTACAGTTTAGGGTCTAGGGTTTAGCAAACTTAGGGTGAAGTTTGGGTTTTACATTTATATTTAGAAGTTGAAAGTTAATTATCAATTGGGAGATGGAGTTATGCGTGTTTAAGATTCTGAGAATTTGTTAAATTAAATTTTAAACACAAACATCAAGATAAACTTTGTGAATTTTAACCATTCTTTAACATATTGATTTCTAATCTAATTATAATTTTAAATTGAAACTAAAGTTTAATATATATCATTTTTTCCATACAAAGCAAATAAAATTTAAAACATTTAAGCAATGTGAATGATTTTTTGTTCGATTCAAATTTAGGGTTTTAACAATTTTTTTTGTTCCAATTCAATTTAGGGTTTCAGCTTTAAACAATTAGGGTTTTTAATGAAATTTTTTGGGTTTCATGAATTCCCAAACTAGGGTTTTCAAATTCAATTTTTAGTTTGAGGATTTTTACAATTGGGGGTTTCAAAAGCTTTCAGTTTGGTTTTTTTGTAGAAATCGATATTTTATTTCATTTTGATTTCGAGGTTTTGGAAATGCAATTTTTTTTTAAAATTTTATTTCAGTTTGGGGTTTCAAATCAATTTTTTTTGGGTTTAATTGAACAATTTAATATTTAAAAGTTAAATTTTGTTTCTAAAACACAATTCAACATTTTTTTTTTCATTTTTATCAAAAAACATCTAAATTTCATTGCAAGTTTTTGTCTATTTTTACAATTATTGAATTCTACTATAACAATTAAAAAAATGATTAAAACGTGACAAAAATTAAAAAAATACATGCTAAATTAACATATTTCATTTAAAATTTCAATTCAAAAAAAAAATACCAAAAGAGTATTTAGGTAGCATGCCTATGCATTTAGTGTGAATTATGCATCATTTTTCGGGGTCCAGTTATGAGCTTGTTAAGCATTCTTTAAAATAAATAGCGGTAAAAGCAGGATCACGATTTGGCCTGGCTCGGGATCGATATATCTATTCGGGATCATCATTTATAGAATTGGGATCGTTTTAACTCATCAGGGATCCCGTTCCGTATCATTCATTAGGTTAGGAGTCGGGGATACAATTTCTCAAAAGCGGGTTACGATTTGGTTTTCGAGCTTCGGATCCGGGATTTATTTCGTCGGGATCTGGAACGATAAATCACCGATTTCAATTTTTTGTCTAAGGCAAGAAACTTCCACGTTTCGTGGACTCAACTTCTTGCACACACCCGGTGATATAGCCTTCCCATTTGGAATTATGGCATTGTTTAACCGAGCTATCCACATTGCAACTACATTATTGGCTTCATTCTCTCTCTTATGGAATTCATTTATTTCTTTTCTAAATATTGTGAGGCAAATAAGTTGTGTATTATTTATATCATCTCTTCATCAATGACATCCTTGTTGATTGACTATTTAGCAACTCTTTTTCTAAAATTCCTTTTTAAAACTTCGACATCTCACAATCTCATTTCACTTTCATCAAATATTTGAACATTCAAGCTTAAGCAATTAGATTTGAGATCTAGCAACAACGAATTGTAACATTCCATCATTTTATTCAAATTTTTCATGTATCTTATACTTATCAAGCTTTTCCATTTAGTAGTGCCTTTGCATTTAGTTATATCATCCTCTTCTAGTTTACTAATGATACCTTCATATATTAGGATATTATTTTTGACCTTAGTGATCTCTTGTAGATCCTTTATTATAGTCGGGAGTAAAGAATCTTCTTTCTTTAAAACTTGAAGATCATAATTTGTGTCCATGTATTTCACCAGGATGTCTTCATTTAATTTCATTACCTCATTAATATATGACAAACATTCAGTAATTAGCTTTTCTACCCAACTTTCTAATGTTCAACCACTCTTAAATGATCAAGAGAACATGTACTAAAAAACCATTTTTATTGGTGAATCTTCCATTTCGTGAATTTTAGAAACTCTCGGTACTATAGTTTGGTAGAACTAGCTTTTAAAAATGTAGACATCCCAAATCTGACTTCATTTGAGTTATTTTATCTTAATTTCAATAATTTTTAATCACTCTAAATGTCGAATCGCTCACTAGATCAAAGTTATCAAATTTCATGTATAGTCACAAGATGTTGGTATCACATGTCTTTTACACCAAGATATCATAAATGCCCATCTTGGTAATGCTACGTGTGTTCAATTTTATGTTATTAAATCATATCAATATTTTAATGAGTTGTACACTAGTTCGAAGTGGGATCACCTTTCTTTTCAGTCAAAAATTTTCATAGTTACATAACTTCATTGAATTCATATAAACAATTAAATCTAGAGACTTATTTGGGTTAGAATGAATTCATTTAATAGGGATATTATTGAGTTCATTTTACACAATGTGGCAAATTTTCATGCTTAAATCCCTTTCCATTTGGGAGATTTTATTTTACAAGAGGAGTTTTATAAAAGCTAAAGAAAAATGGTTTGATAAGGTATTTTATGATGTTATAATTGATGATGTGGCAAGTTCTCAAGAGCAACTATTATCATAACCAAAAGTTATGATATTCTTCTCCTTCATCAAAATTCTTGATTTGTTCAACAAATTTTATCAGGTTCTTATGAAGTGAAGTTGAGCACCTTTTCAAGTTTTCAAAACTTGTGTTAGAGTTCAAAATTGCATGTGATTGACATTTTCATAAGACTTTAGAACCCATTTCCACACTTTGGTTTTGAATCTATCATTCATTGTTGACAATGGTCCAATTAATTACGTTAGCAAAATAAGAATTGTGGTGATACAAAGCATTAAAGATATAACAATTTTGTCAAACATGACTACAATTTTTTTTTTATCATAGATTATCATTTTATAAAGAAATAATGTGTGTGTGTGTGTGTGGTGCGTATTCACTTGGTTTTAAAACATATATTTTAATGTCTAATGTTGTTAGCAGTGATCAAGATATGGATATGCAAGAAGACATCTAAACATAGACTCGATGGTACTTACGCAAAGTGCATGTTTTAGACTTAGATAGGTGTAAAGTTGTGAGAGTATTTTCAATCACCAATGAAGGTTTCTAAAAATGTGTGTGTGTGTGTGGGGCGTATTCACTTGGTTTTAAAACATATATTTTAATGTCTAATGTTGTTTGCAGTGACCAGGATATGGATATGCAAGAAGACATCTAAACATAGACTCAATGGTACTTACACAAAGTGCGTGTTTTAGACTTAGATAGGTGTAAAGTTGTGAGAGTATTTTCAATCACCAATGAAGGTTTCTAAAAATCACAAGTTGTAAATTCTAAAAGTTGTGAAGACCTCTATAATGCCGATAATGAGATTTTTGAAAATAGCTAACTGTTTTTGGAAAACATAAAATCTAACTTTTAAAAAAAATGTGGTTATGAAAAGCCTTTCAAATGTCAATGAAGGAATTTAAAAAGGATAACTATTTTTTTAAGTACAAGTTTTAAACAATTAATAGTTTCGAGTTGTGAGAAACACTTTAAATGTCGATGAAGAACACCACTACCCGTGTGAAACGATTATAACCACTTGTTTATCTTGTTTATCTTTTAGATATAAGCAATTCAACACTTGATGTTGTCATTGAATTTTGTAATAATTTTAGGGATTTTCAGTTGGTTTAAAACAAGAAAAAAATCACTAATCTGCCACTGGATAATGGAGTTGTTGCTTTGTTGCATGGATGTCATAAGTTGAACAGGTTTGCATCATACGTGAGGCCTAGAGAGTTGATAGATACAGGGATTGGTTATATTGAGAAGTATAGCAAAAATGTAAGGTGGATGATATTGGGTTTTACTATAGAAATAAAATAGTACATTCTTGAACTTTCACATGGATGCTCAACAGTGGAGAGGCTTGAAATGAGAGGTTATTATTTTAGTGAATCTGCAGTAGCATCTGCTGTGCTAAATTTGAGATCATTGAAGTATATATATGGGTACAAGGATATAAAGAAACACCAAGGGGAGAGGGAATTCTAGGTATTTAATGACAGTTTTGGAACATAGAGTTTACCCCACCTCAAATATCATTGGAGGGACAAATGGATGGAGATATGATTGAAGAGAACCCAGCATAAACACTAGCTTACTATTCTATTATTGGAATAAGAATAGATAATCTAGAGTCTGTGAACCTTTTATCATTTTGTTGATAAAATTTAGCAGTATTTTAAGTTGGAGTATACATTTCAACCAACATGACTATATCATGGAACAGATTACAGTATACAAGGAAAGGATATAGGCAGCTGGACCATTGTGGTTGTTTCAATTAAGAGGGCCTTCCAATGCTTAGGAGAAAGAAGTCTGCTAATTTCCTTTCTGTGCACTTTTCCTTAGCTTTGGTAAATGCTTTCTCATTTCTTCCCTACTGCATCTGCTTCCTGGCATTAAGAATATGTATACATTGTACAAAGGTATGAATTTGGAGCTTGTTATTATGCATGTTCTATATGAATGCTTGGACAGTTTAGGCTAATTCCATTCCATGCACTCAGATTCAAGGTATAGGTTCTCTAAGACCTAAAGAATCTCTTAAGCAGTTTGATGATTTAATTAATAGACTAGTTCTTTAAGAGCCTTTGGAGCTTCTAAACACCAAATATAGATGAACTAAACTGGTGAATCAACTAGGCTTGTTGATTGTGTGAGAGATAGTTTATTGTCATCAGGTTCTAGAAATGTCGATGATGAAGGTTGTATGATAGCAAGATTTCCACATGAAGTTGGACACACTTCAAACAACTTTTCCCACAAAATTATTTACCACAACATCCATGTGAAGAGGTTCCTAATTTAGGTGTTGTAGCTCAAAACATGGCATCTATGAAGAATTTTCAATTCAAATAAAATCACCATGTTCAACCAAAAGTTTAAAATCTCACAAAACCTACCAATACACAGGTGAAATGTTTTGGAAATTTTAATGTTGTGCATGTAATGACATCTTTTAAAGGTGACAGTTTTGAACATCAGTGAACATGAAAATCACAGCGTGTTTAGCTTTGAATTCCACATGGGGGATTGATCTATTCATTGATGTGTTTTGGGACCACATTCTAAAACTTCTCCATCAAAGTGGGATAATGCAGATGCAAGTGCACTGGTAGACATATATACAAAATGTCGAAGTTTAGATAGAGCGTGAGGATTATTTGGAAGCATATATCAATGAGATATGGTCCAATGGAATGCAATTATTGCAGGATATGCAACACATGGATTTCACATGGATGTTCTCTAAATCTTTAAATTAATGAAACACTTTGGAACATGCCCTGACCGTATAAGCTTCACATATTTGCATGCATCCATGTAGAGTTAATAGATAATGGTTATAAATATTTTAATGGTCTGATTAACTTTTATTGTGTTACCCCTACAGTGGATCAATATGTATTCATTGTTGACCTGGTTGGCTATGTTGACTATCATGAAGAAGCTCTAAACTTTATCAAAAAAATGCCACTTACATCTATGGTGATTGCATGGATTTTTATGTTTCGAGGAATGTAGTATCTTTAATTGTGAACAAATATTATTTATGTCAATGATCGATGTACCAATCTATGGATGCATTGCAACAACTTTTTCATTCTCATGAAAATCCTTAGAATGATCTGTTCATTCAAAACAGAAAGACATAAGTTGTGTGTTCTTAATTGGCTAGATGGTGAGGTAGTTATAAAGACAAATGGAGTAGACAGGTGGAAAAGTACCTCAACAAAACTCATAATTCAAAAATTGCATTCTAATTGTCTTTTTCAAAAGTGGCTTATGTCACTTATTATAACTAAAAGTTAGAAAATCTCGAGTCGGTTGGGGAAGCTCTTGGGGATTTTTTGTATGTTGACAATGCATCTTCTGATATCTTTCATTCCACCTTTGCCCGAATACTTGTGGAAATTGATGTGTCAAATGGATTGCCTGCTGAGGTTTCGTTAGAATCCTCCAAGGGGAATTGGGTTCAATCTCTAGACTATGAGGGATTACCTTTTCGTTGTAGAAGATGCTTTAAGACTGGACATGCTGCTGCTCATTGTGGTTTTGAGAAAAAAATAAAAAAGGCAAACTGGTGGATTGGAGCTGCTCAACATCATTATACTGTTGAGAAGAAATTTGAAGAAAAAAAGAGTTTCTCAGAGGCGATTGCTTTTGAATCACAGAAATTTGGAGCCGCTCCTTCGGCTTGTCCTTCAGGAGGGGTTGATTCTTCCTCTCACGTTGAACCTCAGTCTAAGTCTCCGTCTGCCTTTTCTGGTGGAGGGGCTTCGATTTCTCTTTCGGCCTGCTCTTCGGATAAGATCCAGTCTACACGCCTGGTCAAGGATGTTTCACCCAGGGCTACAAATGATCAAACCCAGGAATGTGATGTGTTGGCTTGGCAGGAAAAGGCAGCACAAGTGGAAGAAGGTTGGACTACAGTCATGAGTAAAAAATCAAAAGCATCTAGGCCTTCTCTAGAAATGACGCTTCATTCCCACAAGATTAACTCTAAATGTAAAACATGATGTTCTTGGCTTGGGAGCCGGCTTTTTGGTGGTTGCAGGCTGTCCTTTTTTGCAGTCTGGCTTTTCTGGTTGTAAAGGGTTGTAGATCCCTTCAAAATCTGCTTTTCCCCTAATATCAAAAACTAAAAGTTAGAAAATAAACATTATTCCAAATAAATTTATGTAAAACATAATGAAATAAGGTTATTACATTTTACTATTGTTATATTTTAAAAAGTTAGATGTAGGTTAGTTACAAAGAAAAATCTTTTAAATATAAGACTATTTTCTATTGTAAAATGGACTCTAAGAAGAAAACTTTTAGAAGAGAACTTGTAAAGAGGCTCTTGGAGTGCTTGTGTGTTCACACTTTGTACATAATGGTTTATGGAGTTGTATAATTTCAAAAAGATAATAGAGAAAGTATTTGAATCGTATGTTTTCGATGTTCTTCTGTATTATAATTATTGATTTCTCATATGTTAAATTGGTAATCCCTCTATGTCAATGTTTGGTCATTCATTGAATTATTGATACAAATTGAGCAATTACTGTAAAGAAATACAATCATTTCTTGGTATCTTGATTTGAATGTGTTGGCATACCTTATCTCTTAGTATGTTGAGATTGTTCATTCATCTTTCATTATTGTTGCATATTAAGAAATTGTATCATATAATTCTTCATATAAGTTCAAGAATGTAGTTTCCAGCTTTTGTAATGAAACACTCTCATAATTGGTAATAAGTTTGTGAAATCCAAGTTAGTATTCATACATATACTACTAGGATTTTAGTAAGTTATTTTCTTTAGTCTTTCATTTTTCCTTTTTATACTTTTTG
This sequence comes from Sequoia sempervirens, assembly GCA_007258455.2. Classification (NCBI taxonomy): domain Eukaryota; kingdom Viridiplantae; phylum Streptophyta; class Pinopsida; order Cupressales; family Cupressaceae; genus Sequoia; species Sequoia sempervirens. The sequence goes on along the minus strand of VDFB02062048.1, from coordinate 88,258 downwards.
GTTAAAAGTACACAAAAACCTCAAAAAAACCCTATCATACGAGTTGCCCCTCTCAAATGTAGAGAAAAGTTGTTAGTTCAATAACAACCTATCCAACTATTGGAGCATTTGTCACTGCTCATTGGGCGAGTCACGTTGAAATTTGTAGTGATAAATTTATCTACCAACAATGCCTCAACTTGGTTGTTGCTTTAAGGGTAATAATAGAGTGAATTAGGGTAAGTGCATAGAAATGGGGAACCAAAAAGGGGTCTAAGTGGCCACTTTTTTTCTAAAATAAGGAAATACAGATCTTGGATGATAAATTGAAGATAATTACATTCAAAATTTGAAGACGCAATGAAACAAGAGTTGTAGTACACTCTGTATCTACTTTCTATACTACAATTTTTTTAAAATTGTGAAGATTATGGGGTTGAAAAATGGGGAGCACATAAAGTTCTCATGTTTCAATATCAAAAAAAGATAACATACATAGCATCTAGTGTGCTACCCCTAAAATGTTAACTCTTTTTAGTATTTAAAAATCACTTTAGTGAGAAATTAGATAACACCATGTAGTTTATGCCCAATTTTTCTACTAATTTTTTAATGAATAATTTTGTATTAATTTTCAAAGTGGACACATCTTGAAAAACAAAAAAATTAAGTGTGCTCCCCCCAAATTTTCTAGGAAACTAATCAAAAATAAATAAATAAAAATTGACTATGTATAGAATAGAGTCTACTTTTTGAAAATGTAATTTTATTTGAAATTTTGACGAATGGCTAAAAAATGAAGTCAAATATACCATACATAGGTTTTTGAAAAAAAATGGAAACACTAGCAAAAGAAACTAATGATCAAAACCTAGCATATTCGAAACATTAAAAAAATTACATAGTTAAAAATCTAAGAGAGAGCTAAACATTACTATGCCATTTTTTTTACTTGACATTGAAACATGTGCAAACCTAATGGAGAGCACACTTGATATTTTGTCATTATTTTCACAATTTGAAAAAACACATCTTTAGACGTTGAAATGTCAGTCCAACCCTTTGGGTTGGATGCCCAAGATAGTAAGGGTTGGAAATTCCCAAGGAAGATAATAATGCAAGCATGCTATACGTGCTCAATTATTTTCTTTGCAATGGTTTCTGGTTTTGATTGTGTGAGAATTTTTGCATCAACGTTTCGGATCACACTCCGTGATCCATCATCCCCCTTTAGCATTGCTCTCATCCTGATGATGGATCACGGAGTGTGATCCGAAACGTTGATGCAAAAATTCTCACACAATCAAAACCAGAAACCATTGCAAAGAACATTATGGATTGTGGAAACTTGATATCATTAAGTGCTCAATTATTGTTTACCTTATGTTCCCATAATGTGATCATGTTATTGTGAAGGAAAAATGAACTCTCTCCCTCACCTTCTCTCTCCTCTCCTTCCCTGAGCTCTAGACCTCTCTCTCTCTCCCTCCACTTTTTTTCTAAAATCAGCAAATTTTGATATTCGACAAGAAAATGAAGATAGTTACCCTCCAAATTTGAAGATGCAACAAGAAAAAGAGTTGTAGTGCTCTGAATTACTTTTAAAATATGATTTTTTTTTAAATGGTAAATATTAAGGGTTTCAAAAAGGGGGAGCACACAAAGTGGTCCTTTTTATTCACAAAAAAAAAACATAGCATTTGGTGTGCTCCCCCTAAAATGTTCTTTTTTTAGGATTTCAAAATCGCTTTGGTGAGAAATTAGCTAACACCATGTAGTGTATGCCATATTTTTTGGCTAATTTATTAATGAATATATGATTTTTTACTAATTTTTGAAGTGGACACATCTTGAAAAATAGAAATTTGAGTGTGCTCCCCCCTAAACTTTTTGTAAACTAATTGAAAATAAATTTTATTTTTTTAATACGTGTAGAATGGATTCTAGTTTCTAAAAATATAATTTGTTCAAAATTTAATGGACGAGTAAAAAACTATAACCAAAATACCACATGTTGGTTTTTGACAAAAATAGACACACTAACAAAAGAAGAAAAAAGGAGAAACTTGTGCTAGTGGAGGTTATTTAACTTGTAGTGAAGAAGTTCCTACTGTTGTAATGAGTAGGGGTTCGAAGGTGAAGAATGACCTATATGGGGAGGCTTCCTTGCCACCCCCGGCTGCCAAGAAGAAGGATTTGGGGGAAGTGAGCGGGAAGAAAAGGGTTTTGCAGTCTACGAGCCAAATTTTGGAGCAGGGCCATCCTCTCACAATTGCGGGTGGCCTCTTTACTGATGATTCCTTGAGTGTCAAGCAGGTTATGTAGGTGAAAGATAAGTATGGGGATGATTGTGTTGCTTTGGAGGCCCAAGGTGTGGAATTGGAGAGGATTATGAAGAGAAAGGTGGTGGCAGAGGAAATTGTGGGCTCCATCTGCAAGCTTAAGTCTTCGGTTGCTGTGGAAAAAGGTAAGGACTCCCTTACTGATAAGGATAGGATTAGCTCCTCTAAGGAGGAGAATGCCCTGGGTGCAAAGCATTTTTTAATATTGATAGAGATGATTTGCCTGATGTGCTTAGTACTACGTGTGAAGGGTCCATTGTTTTGTTTAAGCTTTTTAAATGGTTTTCCATGAACTCAATAAAACAAATGTCAGAGCCAGGGGAATGGTTAACAAGGCTGAGGGGTCCTCTATTTAGAATTAGATAGATGAATTGTTTGACTCCTTAAATACTGTGGTGGACACGGTTGCGAAGGAAACCCTCAAGATTCAAAGCAGATTATGGAAGGAAAAATCCTCATTCTTGAGGATCAAATGGGGAAAATTTTGGATTCTGTGATGAGAGGAGGGGAGGTTCATAAAATTGCTGGAAAATATGAGTCTACTGTTCTTACTTCTCCTGTGGCTAGTGCTAAGAAGCATAAAGATAGTGCCCATGATGTTGAGGTTGTTGTTGCTAGTAAGCAGATGGGGGAGGATGTTGCTGCTGGGAAGGGTGGTGAGAAAGGTATTGTTTTGATTTCAGAGGTAAATACAGATGGTCCTAGAGCTAGGACTAGGAACAAAACTAAAGCTCAGGGTGGGGCATCTAGGAAGGATAGTTCTAATGTTTTTGATTATGCACAGAAAGCTATAAACTGCAACGTGGAGGCGGCAAACATTCTGAAAGCATGTAATGTTGTTGGTTGGTCCTCCTTTTTGGCTATTTTTTTGCTGATGGGTCACTGCTATTGGGATATTTTTTGGCTTAATGTTGTTATCTTTTAGTTCAGTTGCTTTCTAATGTAAAGGGTTCTGGTCCCCTTCAAAACCTGTTATTTACCTCTAATCAAAAACAAAAGAAGTTAAAGATGAAAACCTAAACATAATCAAAACATGAAAAAATATATAGTTATATAGCTAAGAGAGAGCTTAACATCATTGTGGTATTTTTATAAAATTGCATTGAAACATGTACAAACCTAATGGAGATCACAGCCAAAAATATGTGAATTTCTTTACCTTTTCAAAAAATGCATCTTTGTCATGAAATAGTCATCCAAACCAAAGGGCTAGTATTTTCCAATGAAAATAATTTCACTCGCCAAATGAAAATACATTTTTAGAATGCTAGAGCCAAATTCTCTTTCTCTTTCTCTCTCCCCCCACTTTGATTAATTCTTAGAGTTTAGGGTTTCTAATTGATGGATATTTGAAGTTTTACCTTTCACTTCCTCTCTATCGATACTTCCCTTTCTCTCTCCCTCTCTTCTCTCTCACCTTCTCTCCCCTCTCTAGGTCTCTCCCACCCTCTCTACCTTGCCTTCCCTTCTTAACCCATCTTTATTCCTACCTCCCTGTAAGGAAGCTAAGGTAGTGGAACAACCTCCTGCACTAATCTTGAGAGGAAAATAATACAAAACTTTTACAGATCTTTTCAGTTATAGAAACTTAAACAAAAATAAACATAGATATTGTGCATACCACAACATAATGATTTACATGTGGAAAATCCTTTTGAGAGAAAAACCCCACACTCCAAAATTCACCTAATATATTATTCAAAAATCACAAAGATTACAATATACTTGCAAAGAAAGCTTCTCACTGGAGTATCACCAACCAAAGATCCAAAGACAACATGATCACTATTAGACTCTCAAAAATACATCACAATACACAATCATAATGCAATTCCCTCATAAAATAGGGTTTCCTTTTAGGGCAAGTCAGTCTAATAAAATATTGACAGTCAGATCTAAGAGCTAATGATTAATGGTCTAGCTTTACAATAATAAAATATAAATAAAATTTTCCTTTCAAGGGTGCTACCCCTGAGCCCTTGTTGAGGCACGTTGCCCCCAAACCCCACCTAGGAGGATGATCCCCCTGAACCCCTCGCAAGGGGGAAACTCCCCTACACCCCCCCATGCAGACGTATCAACATTTTTTTTATGTATCAACAGTACCTTATATAATTGCAAGGTTGAGACACATTTTTCCCACTCCCTACCTCTCTCTTCTTTTCTCTTCCTCTATTATTTCTCTCCCATCTATTTCCATTCTCTTGATCACTACCTCTCCCTCCCACCCTCTCTCTCCCTAGATCTCTAGGCCTCTCCCCCCTTCCCTCTTTACCTCTCTAGTTCTCCCTCCTTGTTCATTATCCACCTCTCTCCTCCCTCTATCTCTCTCACCTCTATCTCTCCCCCTATGTCTCTCATCCCTCTCTCCCTAGGATGTAGGTCTCTCACCTCTATATCTCTCCCCTATTCAGTCATTTCCCTCCCTCTCCACCTCTCTCCCTCCATCTTTACCCCCTTTCCCTCTTTGTGAACTTCTCTCTCATTTTCTTCTCTCTCCCCCTCACCTCTCCCCTCTCTAGGTATCTCAGTCACTCCTTATCTACCTCTCCATCCTTCATTAGCCCTCTCTTTCTCTTTATTCTTCTCTCTCTCCTCTTCTCTCTCCCTCCCCTCTCTAGGTCGTCATCTCTCTATCTCCTCCTTCCCTAGGTATCTCACTCCCTTCATACCTTGTTACTCCTCTCTCTCTTTGTTCTTTTGTCTCTCCTCTTCTCCCTCCCTCCCCTCTCTAGGACACCCCATCCATTTCTTCCTCTCCCCCTCCCTCCTTAAACCCCCATCTCACCTATCTTCCCCTTTATCTCCTCTTTCCCTAAGTCTCTCACTCCCTCCATGTCTACCTCTCCCTCCATCTCTTCTTACTCCTTTCTCTCTCTAATTATGTATTCACATTACAACTATGTGGATCACAACATCTGCACTCTGAGGATGTGAGGAATGTTCACAGTGATCTATAATTTTTTATCAGAGAATTTTTTATGTTGTGTTGCAATAGTTTTTCCCTTGGTCTCCTTGTGCTATGCAGTGCGATGCTTGGTTTTGTGACATGGCTTAACCACCTCCTATGGATCTTGGATCTTGTATAAATTTAGTGGTTGTATAAATTTGGTAGTTGTATCAAGCATTAACAGGTCAATCTTTTGGTGCAATAGCAACTGCTTGTGCACCAATGGGTATTAGAGTCGAGGTCACAAGTTCCAACCCCCCGCTTGCATTGGGGGGATTGTTGCAAGAGTTTCTCCCTTGGTCTCCTTGTGTTGTGCAGTGTGGTGCTTGGGTTCGTTGTCAAGGATTAACTGCCTCCTGTGGATCCTAGATCTTGTATAAATCCAACAATTGTATAAATCTAGGGTTGTATCGAGCATTAATAGGTCGATATTTTAGTGCAACAATAGCCACTTGTGCAACATGGTGATCACATGGGGCCAAACTTGTCTGTTTAGTGTGAAAAATAGTTGGCCTTGAGTGAATCTTAAATAAACTTGGACTTAGCTTTTCACATTCTTTGAAAAAAATATGAGATTGATACCTTTCAATATCTTGCTCACTATCAAAAGAGGGAATATTGATAGCATTTGAACTATTAGAGGAGAAATAATTGTGTGTTTCAGAAGCACAATGATTGTTGATATATTGAATGGGAGGTAGATACTTTTGACCTGCAGACTTTACTCTATCTAAAGGATTGTATTCATTTCTAGTTTGTCCATTCTTGAGACATCCTCTCGTACATTTGCAACCTTCCTTTTTTTACATAGATAAACCTTCCTGTAGTTGAATATGATTATAAATTTTCCCATTTAAGTCCAAAATTTTATTAACACATTTCTTCCTCAAAGTGCCTCGGTTGCTTTCTTCAATAGATAGAAATCCTGGTGAACTTTTCTCCTACTTGTTAAGCTTTTCATGCTTGGTAACACCCTTCACAACATCCACCTTGTTCATGGTCTGGTTTTTATTTTCACGGTTTAGGCTTTAGGGTTGATAGTGTTAGGTATAAGGTTTAGGGTATAGGGTTTACAGTTGAGGATATAATGTATAGGGTTGAGGGTTGAGGGTATAGGGTTGAGGGATAGTGTTTAGGGTTGAGGGTATAGGGTTAAGTGCATATGATTTAGGGATTAGGGTTGAATATATTGGGTATAGGGTCGAGGGTATTGGGTTTATAGTTGAGAGTATAAGGTATCTATTTAGGGTTGATGGCTTAGGGTATAGGATTTAGGGTATAAGTTTGAGGGTGTAGGGTTTAGGTTATAGGGTTGATGGTATAGGGTATAGGGTTGAGGGTTGAGGGTATAAGGTATAGGGTTGAGGGTTGAGGGTTGAGGATTTAGGTTTTAAGTATAGGGTTGAGGGTTGAACGATAGTGTTCAAGGTTGAGGGTAAAGGGTTAAGTGTATAGGATATAGGACTTAGGGTTGAAGATATTGGGTAAAGTGTTGTGGGAGTAAAATGGAGTTTTGAAGAGGAGTCTTGGTGGAGTGTTATAGCAATCAAACTAGTTATGAATATGCATGGTTTAAGGATGTATTCATTTATGTTGGGCCTCTCAAAACATGTGATGGTTGCAAAATTATCAATGTCAAATATGAGGCATTTGAGATAAGAAAATAATCAACCCTTAAGAGAAATCCTATGTCATAATCATTTCAGGCCAATACCACCTCCAACACCATTACCCAACAATTTAGTTGTGTCTGATGTTTTAAAAGCATTTCACAATGATTTTTGGTGGTGTGTCATTGTCCTAGATTTCCCATCTACTTCTAATGCTCCTTAATAGAGTTACTTTCTCTATTTTATAAACACTATAACATGGGGAAACTATGAAGCTAAGGACCTTCTCCCCTGTCAAGAATGGGTCATGGGTAGGTGGATCTTGCCAAAGGTATGTCGACTTACCATCTATCTATATATTCATTTTTTTTAGTCTAATCATGGTATACTAATACAATACAGTCAATCATGTCTAAATTTTATGTTCACTTATTATTTAAAGGCAATTTAAGTTTCACCATAGTTGTTTGAAGATTTTTATTTAAACAATTTCTGATTTGTTTAGATGGTTCATCTGAAACTATTCTAATTTCAGATAAACCATATAAACAAATCAAAGTTTAAAATATGTCTTACTTGAAATAATATAGATTATTATTTTTAATTGTCTCTGTTGAAACCAATCCCCTATTTTTGACTTATTGGAGTTAGACTGTTGGTCTCCCCTTAGCTTCGTAACAATTTAAGCCTCATCTCAAACCCTAATCGTGACTTCTTAGAAGTATTTCCTAAATGTCAAATTTTCCTTGTTGACCTCCCCCCCTTTGTCCTCCTCCCTTCAAGCATGACTTCTCAATCTTCCCCGATTCCTCATTTTTTTAGCATTTCAATCCTTAGCATATGGTACGAGTTTCCTCCAACCCCCAACTATTTGAAACTTTCACCATTTCTCATTGTGGCTCCCACCTACCCTCCTAAATGATCTAGAGCTCTGTCAATAACTTGATTTGGCCCTACAACTACTAGAGTTAATTCTAATCTAGTGCTCAAACATCTTTCTTATGAAAATTTGTATGGATCCAAAGAAGGAATGCAATGCACATCCCATACCATGTTTAATGTTGCAATTCTCAACAAGTGACATGCCTTCTCTAGGCCACTCTTTTATCAGATTTTTTGGGCAATTTCCTTCATCATTGCACAAGATTTCACATAACATCAATATTCAAAGGAATGGTGAGTGGACAGGGAGTATTTTGGAACTTTTCTTGATGTTCATGGATCTCAAAGGGGCATTTATGATGATAGTGACTAGGGTATAGGAACCCCTTGCAATGGTTAAGATCATGATTTTTTAGGATCCCTTGGAAGATTTTACATGTTTCCTTCTAGCATGACCTACATTGGGGTATATGATACTTCTTTTTCATTTGGTACATGGATGGGAAAATCAATTTGGAGAAGGACAAAATAGGAAATAACTTTAGACAACCACAATTTCTATTCCAATGAAGGGAAAGACATTTTTATTGTATTTTGATTATTTGGGTTCATTCCAAATGTGTAAGGAAACTATTATAATCTTTGAGGAAATATTTTAAAGATGGAATCAACCTTGATTCAATGTCTCCCTTAGCATTGTGTTTATCTCTTGATGTATGTGTGACTAGTTGGTCAAGAAAATGTCTGTAAAAACTTTGCAAAGCTTTTGCATGGTGTCTTTTCACAAATAATAAATAAAATGTTCATGTTTATTTGTGGATTACTAAGTATACTCATCTAATGTTCTACAAATTTAATTATTTCTATAAGTGCATGTGTAGAACCTAGTTTTATTGTGCATTCCAAGAGATGTAGTCTCCAATGAAATATTTATTAAGGTTTCACATTGAGGTTTCAATCATTACATGTTTTGAATGAATCCATGACTCTATTGCCTTACTAGAAATGGTGCCAATATTTCATTGACTCCATTTTTCATCAAGTTCCAACATATTAAAATAATTCAATTATAATCATTTTATTTCAACTACATTGTATTATTTAGCTTTTAGGTGTAAGTGCATAACAATAATAGGGGTTGTTGTATCTATTTTCATAAAAATTTATGTTTGGTAAGATATTTTATTGTATAAAGTTGTATAGGCTTGTATGTTCAAACCAACACATAGGTATATTGTGACATTGATATAGGGATACACTGTGTAGTGGGTATGGTTTGTAGCAAGGTAGTTGTTCAAATCTTGTAATGTCATATATTTCAACACCTTAGGGAAAATCCCCTTGGGCTTGCAAGAACCAAAAGTGAAGGAGGTCTTACCCACCTCAATAATTGGTCATGAGTTGCCCAACCTAAATAGAGGTTTTGTGATACTCTTCCCAGGTTTGACACCCCTAGCACTCGGGAGACTATCCAACCTTAAGGATTTAGGGTTCACATCTCAAATCACCAATAGGTAATCCTATAGGTTAATTATCAAAATTAATATCACTATACTTTATCAACAACTTAGAAATATTAGGATGCAATGCTTCATTTTCTTTTCCTAGTTTTATGGTATCTTATATGTAAGAGTTATTTTAGATTCAACTATGTGTATTCTTGTATCTAAGCTAAAACCCTCCTCTTCTTTATGATGGATCACCAAGTGTGATCTAAAACATTAATACAAAAACATACATAATTGAATCCAAAAGCACTCTTACATAACTACATGGACTATGGAAAATGTGTGCCAACTAAAAATATAATAGCCACTCCAATACAAAGTGTTATGAATATAAGAACCTATTGATGTACAAAAAAGTGGAGGATGTCCATGAGCTAGAGGTCGAGAACATGGAGGCCAAAGCTACTTGTGTCCACACAACAACAATAACATTTCTACTAGATGTAGAAGTCGAATGTCTATTCCATTCACAAATGTGGGTTTAATGGTAGACATTAGTTTTTTGGTTGATGACAATAGCATGATGAACCTTTTTTTGAAGCTATTACCATGTGCTTGATTTTTCCAACCATGCTTAATCTCAAGCCTTACAATTTGGTATGGATCAATTCTTATAGCAACAAAGATATAAATTTCACATGTCAACATTGCTTCTCATATGTTATTTGAATCTTGTTGATTCTTTTTCTTGCTACCCTCAGTTCTAAGAGATAACACAATACCCAGACCATGGGCATCAAATTGATCTAGGTAAATATGTTATCTATGATTGAACCAAGGACAAGGAAAAATCAATGAGACAAGATTGAACCAAGTCTTCTGCACTTTGAGCTCCATGGGAATCAAGGAGGTGGTCCTAGTGAGGGTCTGCAAATATGATGAATCTTTTATGAACAATGCCACAAGGATGAGCAAGGTCCAACTAGCACAATGCAATAAAACTAATCAAATGTTATTCACTCATAATTGTGTTGGTTTCACATTTATATGTAGCTATAGACCCTAAACATATAGATAATTGGAAAATGCACAAATATATAAACAAAGGATCTTACAATTTAAGAAGTTTAGGCATAATCCTTTGTACCTTGACCAGCATTGTGAACCAATAAATTACAAAAACTGGCCTATCTTTATCTCAAACATGCAAAGGGGTGACAAATGAGCAAAAACTAGGCTTATCATTTTCATCCCTTAAACTCTATAGAAATAAACAAACCCTAATAAATTATACCTTGAAAGATGTTCATTATTTGTATGATTGATTTTCAAATCAAATGTAGTCTACCCAAGACTGAGGCCTAATCTTGTAGAAACAAAGTCAACTCCAACATAAATGTAACAATAACATAATAATTCCAATTTGGATGAATTTAGATTGCATCCTACAACCTTACTAGAGCTCTAAACCCTTAGTTGCCTTCAAGTTATCAATACAAATCTCATTCTCAATTATCTTATCTCAACTTGCATATCCCACAAATTTAATTAGAAAGCTTTGCCAGGGTTTCCAAAAATACATAAAAATGAAATTGGAGATAGAATGCATAATGATAACTAGAAATGTCTTATTATTGATTTACCAATGGACATTACTTGATGCTAAGTAGCTGCAAATAAGATGGGAATTAGACTATGTTTCATTTCCCAAAGGGATTTACAATGGTTTTCTTGCACGCTAGTCCTTGATATTTTCCTACATATAGACCTAGATTGGTATGGAGCCTAGTATCATCTTTAGAGCTCATAGAGCAACCTTTACAATTCCTAGAAAATCACATTTATAACCAATGAAGCAACTCAAATTAGACCTAGGCATGACATCTAGCATAGGCTGAGCCCCTTGATTTTGTAAATAAACAAGCATAAAATAATATGCCACAAGATATTTTAAACTTTTCCCTATGCCTATCCTTATTCAAATAAACAAAAAATGATTCCCCAATTTTACTTGCAATTCTCATGAAATACTTTACCCTTGCGTAAAAATTAGTTTATTGACATGGATTTCATCGAATAGGTGAGTAAAATGGTTCTCCAAAACATACCCTTTCATTGGCAAGTGAAACCACATTTTAAATCAAGCATTCTAGCATTCAAAAATAAAAACTATCAAGTTCCCTCTACAACTAGTTTGACATTTTATCAAATAATTTACTTGCAGCCATTTTTCTTACCCATATTACCTGCATTTAAACTCATTCCTCCCCTACCCTTGAAAACAATTTTCAAACCCCATGCCTCCCTCCTTTGCAATAACCATGTATTGTAATGCCATATGCGCCAAGGCTTGGTTGCACATTTGCATTCCACACTTCAAAAATCAACTTATTTATTTTCTAAGCTAGTCCATTCTCTTGCTTTGTTGCAATCTATTTCACAAGAAACTTGCAATTGGACACATTTCCTCCTTAATTGGACAATTATTTCTATGACAATGTATTCTCCTCCGTTACAAAGCATTGTCATGCATGTTTGGGAATTATAACTCATTGTGCAGGGCATTTTACCTTTGTCATACACCATTTCCCATGCTTGGGCGTTTGAAGACTTGCCATGGCATTTGAGAGGATGCTTGAGTGCTCAAAATCTTTGTTGAGGCGTTAGAACAATTGTAGGTTATTTTTTAAGAGTGTTGGGCGTTTAAAACTATTGCAGAGCACTTCTAGACGCGAACACAACAATTTTTTACAGTTTAAAGTGTTAAAAAATTGCTCAATCGCCTTCCTCCACATGTCAAGAGTGGATTGTAACGCTCCACTTCACCACAGGGCATTTTTGAACACAAAAAAACTTGAGGGAAATTGGGAGCTTTAATAAAACTTATAAATTTCACTTGCAAGTGTTTTTTTTTATATTGAACAAAGCAATTTAGATTACAAGAATGCAGCTACAAAAGTAGCTGGAATAAATAGAGATACAACAAAAGAAAAGTCTCATATCTGAGCCACAAGGCTCCAATAATGACTCTTACATAAACTGTACAGTATATCTACCTAGGCTGAGTTTACTATCAAGCTGAAATTGCATAATTTGATCTTTGATCTACTGCAGATGGTACTTGACCTGCTCTTTCTTTTGCACAATACTTGGAGCTGTGAGGAAAAACAATCCACTTGAAGAAATATATCAGAATAAAGTCTTACAATACCAGTTACAAGATAATAGTCATTAGAAAACATAGCAACACATCTGTTATTCCATATATTTCTTAAAATAACTTGTCAAATAGAATCTGCAATCACATCATTCTACATACCAAAACCGAGAATAGCTTTTTTCCAACTGTATAAACTGTTTACACTTAACATTGCTTTTTCACAAAGGTAAAAGGCAATGTTAAGTGCAAACTGTACTGTAATGTATACTAGTGCATTTCTTCTTCCTCCCTAGCTAAAAATGAAGGCATTGGGGTTATTCTTTGTCCTGGGCCTCACCCAACCCATTATATCCAAAAAGAAACTGATAGTAGTACCAACACTGAGGAAAAAGATAGAGACTATTGTGTTACCCCTTTGATGCTAATAAATCAACACCAATTAACTTTGCATATATAAATTTTCTGCACTCAGTTTTCCTACCATGAAATACTGCAGCATCTTTTCTTACTCCCTGAACATTCTTTCTTCATTATGCCATTGCATGCCTCAAGTTAAAATAAGCTACTTAAACACAATCTCTGGTAAACATGAGGTACATGTGATGCAGATTCCACAAGACGTTCTTAAAACACCTCAAAAAGATGAAAAACAAAACATCTAGAATAAGTTTCTACCTTCATGACTTTTTGTGCTGGCTGGGGTAGGGTCAATGCTCTGTTCAGGGTTTGTACAGGCAAAGAGTACTGTTCTTTTTCTGTTTTTTACTATTTTTAGGACAAATTCCTTTTTTGATCTGCTGAGATGTCATGAGGCCATTGGAGGTGCCTCCAAGAGTTCCCAACTGCATTTCCCCATCTCCAAGGCATATCTGACATTAAGCAGCCTAAACAAAAGAAGCTCAAAGCTAAAGGATTTTATCATTCAAGTTTTGCTTGTAATCATTTATCATTCAACAAAAGATGCATAAATTAAAGCTTGGAGGATCGTGGATATTAATTTAAAAAACAATAAGGCCATGGGCATTTTGCAACGTGAAATACTCCCCATAATAGAACTACTTTCCCTACCAGTGCACATGGATAAAGATGAGTTGATAGTCCACAGACAGCATAGACTTTAGCTCAAGCCATTAAGTTAATTAAAGACTATGAAACCAGCAAACTGCTTGTTGTAACTTTGTCTTAACAAACCTCATAATGGTGATTCATTAACCCTCCACAGAAAATGTCAATATAATCAAAAATTAAAAATAATTAATATTTATTAATTATGGTTTTATGGTTAAGCTTCTGGGCAGAACTGTATCATAAAGAAACAGTACACTTCAACATTTCAAACATGAACATATAAACCGTTGTCAGATGAAAAGAGACAACGTGGTGTGAAGGAATACAATCCAGACAAGAAATAAACCACTGGAAACTCGAACCTTAATGATAGAGAGCTCCTTCCCCATAAGAAACAATATATTAATTTGTAAATGTTGGATAGGCTGCTCACTGAACACCAGGAAATATGCACCAACATAAATAGACAAATAACTCTAGTTTTGCAACGGTAAGATATAGTTAACTACTTTAAATAATTCTTATGTGTTAACTTATTAAATTAGTTAGCCAAAGGAGACTAATTGGAGAGACTATTAATCAAGGGACTCCAAGTTTTCACCTACAATCACCCCATCGTTCCCATTTAAGTTATCAAGGAGAATAGTTATCTCCAACAATCAATACTTCTAATGTAGTTTTTTTTTTTCTGAAGATAACCTTCGCATTCACTGAACACATGCGGTGCTTTGTCATGTCATCATGTTCCATCTAATTATAATATAAATTTAACATGTCACTGAATTAATTATATCAAATCTCAAACTATCATAGAAATGGTACTTTTGAATTTTCATTCTACTATCGTACATTTACATATCAGAATTAATTACATACACATCGTCTCTTAGTATTCCACAACCAATCTAATTTATCGAATTCATTATTTTCATTTGCCACTTTTGGGGAGAAGAGGTGGCGGCGTAATTTGGTAGCGTACGTAAGGCAAGGCAGATGGTACTAATGAATTCTTACCAAATTAAGTCGTGTGCCTCTTCTCCCCAAAAGTGGTAGATGGAAATAATGAATTCGGTAAATTAGATCAATTGGGAATACTAAGAGACGATGTGTATGTAATTAATTCTGATATGTAAATTTATAATAGTAGGATGAAAATTCAAAAGTACCATTTCTATGATAGTTTGGGATTTGATATAATTAATTCAGTGACATGTTAGATTTATATTATAATTGAAATATTATGTCAGAGTTAAACTTTTGAATATTTGTTTGTTGATGCAAAATGTGATTGGAAAATATAGTTGATTCTATGAGACAATGTATTTTGCTACACCTGTGGGAAAGTAGATGTTCACTTGTGTTTTTGAATCACATTTTGCATTAACAAACAGATATTCAAAAGTTTTACTCTGACATAATATTTCAATTTATCTTTCTATGTTCTCAACTAAGGAAGGGACAAAAAGGAGATGTAGATTTTAAGCAATGTCTGGATGTGAACAAATACCAGTTTCTACAACACCATGAAGGGGATTTCAGTTGTGCCAAACAGCTACTATATTTTTCAAGTTTAAGATATAATCAACACTTTGACACTTTGTATTATGGGTTATATGAATTGTTGGTTGCTCCAGCATGCTCTGCTATTACTAGTTGCCATGGTTATATGATCTCCTTGTGAGTTTTTCTCTTGTAGTCTTTAGTGTTGCTTTGTTCATTCCTTCGCAGTCTGTCTTTTGGTCTACATTCTTTTTCTCATTGTATTTAGTTTAGCTTTGTTTAATATAAAAAAAAATGTTAAGTGCTCCTTCCACGTGTCTCCTTTTTATTGCAGCATTGAGGACTCCTCACATCGCATCTTTGGTTGGAATGGGAATGAAGATTATGTGTTGGTTTCATTTGGCCATTAAAAATAACATGAGCCTTTTAACATCACATGGAAAATAAGCAAAATAAAATCAAACTCCCTTCACAAATTGTTCATATAAGTTTATTAAAGCCTCCAACTTTTTGACCATCGCTTCCCTTCCAAATGCCAATATACATTGCATTTACCTCTTTAAAAATAAAAATAAAAAATTATTTCCCTTATTTATTTAACCTCATTTTTTTTTAAATTCGCCAAATGAAGGAAATTGTGCCAAGAGCTCAAATGACATGAAAATTTGCAAGGAGTAGTAACATTTGTGGAGAATCTTGTACGATAATCGGAAGTAAAAAAAAAAAAGAATTTTTGGAAGCTCCTTTGTAATGGCAAACAATCTACAGACACTTAAAAAAAAAGTGTTATGACCCCAAAACTTACCCAATGACAATCAAATTTAAACTAGAGAGTGATGATGACATATGAACACCTCTTTCATTACGAGAACTAAGAAATTTTCTCATTTTGATGATGCTTTACAGACCCATTCATAAATGTCAGAATATTAAATTTGGGCTTGAAACTCATTCAATCACCTTAAAAATGGATGTGGATGCTTGTTTTGAATTATCAAAACTTTCTACCTAATGGATTTTTAAAATGAACTCTCAATTTTGAGATTTTAATGGCAAATGTTTTGGGCTAGCCTATCATCTGGAGGTCTGAAAATAAGCTTGAACTTCATCAAACGAATGGTCAATCTGCATGGGAAATGGGGCACAAAAATAAGTTCCAACACATCTTTAGTATAAAGAGCTATTATGCAATATTAACCAATTGAGTATAATGACATAAACATTGGGCATTCCTAACTATATCATCACTAAGGCATTTACACAACCAATCCATAAAGAATCAATATCTTGATGGGCAATAAGAGCGATCAAATTTTAGTTATTATATGATTCAAATATGCTACATAACCTCACACCAAATTGTACAAATATACATAAACATAATTGGGATTATTGTCTTTCAAGAAGGGGTGAATGATCTACATGCTATTGTGAAAGTGTATGTGCCACCAAACATTAGTATTGTAAGAATTGGATATGGAAATAGCCAGCCAAGATCTAGAGGACAAATGTAAAGCACAAAGAGAGAGAATATCAATATGACAAGAATAAATTGTATTCCTATCAATTATGCAAATAGAATTCAATATACAATGTATGAGAGACCCTTGGTTAGATAGCCAAGGTGAGATATAGGATTAGACACGATTATGACAGATGTCTTAATCCTATGTCATGTGACAACAAACTCATCAAATATTAAATGACCTAGGAAAAAGTGTTAAATGACATGATAAGATCACATGACACCTAAGACTTCTAAAGAGATTCCTAGGACCTAAATAAACTTAACATGTGAATAGGACCTACTAGGTGAACTAGTTAGGTAGGAAACCTTATTCACACCAACACCCCCCTTAAGTGCAACTTAGGTAGGAGGAAACAAATGAAAATGATGCAAAGATGAAGATGGTGTTGGATCCTGACTACTAGGCCATGTTGGATACCCATGTATAAATGTAATCTATCACAAATGGAGAAAGGGAGAAGACCCAGTTGGACAAAACTCCTCCCTAAAAAAGAGATGAAAATAAAATGTTCTCAATGAAGAATAAGAAGAAACCTCATACAAGGAAAAAGACCCCCCCATAAGAGAGAAGAAGAAGAAAGACTATGCACCCCCCTCAAAGTAGTGTCTCCTACAATGATGGTAGATGTTCAACAATGAATGTTGAAGATAAGACCATCAAACAACATTCCTCCCCTTAAGAATGTATGTAGGATTTCTTCCCATTCCTAAAAGGAAGAAGAGGGAAGAATAACATGATGTGAGATGTCTCTGAAGTATGCTCAAATGTCTCCATGTAGATGTTGAAAGTTGACACACTCCAAATAGGCGTTTTAGGCCACACTGTTGAAGAGGACAATCAAAAGTCTAATAGAGATCAATGTAGAACATAATCCAAAGACAAAGGTATCTCCTCTAAAGACAAAGAAGCATCCTCCAAATATTATCCAAAAGTATCCACACTCACACCAAATTGTGAAGAATGACCATGTAGAGAAAGAACAAGAAGATCAAAGTGTTCTCTCACAACAATTGATGAAGGATCATCTCCATCAAAGAGAATATGAATGCAATCAATGGTGTCTCCCAAATCTACAATATGAGACTCCACAAACAAGTTTGAAATACTTGTCAAGAAGTCATCCCAAATAGCCATATTTGAAAGACGACGCATATCCTGCTATAATGAATCACAAGAAGCCATATCTATAGCAACACAAGCATCATCAACTACAACAATAGATGGAGGAGATAAAATGTATGGTTCGAGAATTGGATCATATGTGAGAACACCCAAGTTCAAGTAACCAAAATTCTCCTCAAAATCATAGTCCACACTAGAAGTGTGATAATCATCCAAAGGATCAAACTTGTCATTAGGAACAAAGCCTAAAAAGTGTATAGACAAGATGCATGATCAACCATCCCAATAGCAATTACCTCTTTTCTCTCCAAGCCTCTGATGATAGCTTAATCAAGAATGAATTCCATGGTCCTCCTTGCTCTACCATGAGTGATTTGATATCTATACAAAGGAGATTATTTTTCAAATGAGGTATACACAAGATATCATTGAAGGTGTCATCTCTGATATCAATAGATCCCCTCCCAATTACATTCACATAAGTATGATTGCTCATCAAAATAGGTGGCATACCACAAGGCTCAAAAGAAGAGAACATAGACTACGAAGATGTCATATGATGAGAAGCTCTCAAATCTAGATGTCATCTCCTTGATCCATGACCTATAGAAGTACAAAGAGCTTATCCTTTATTCTTATTTGTCTGAATAGTATGCCTATTTTCCTTTTCAAATTCTATATGTTTAGAAGAAAAAGTTGAAGTAGACATTCTAGAAGGTAAATTGATTTTGTTCTTCACAAGAAGATGTTTCAATTCATCAAGATCCTCCTTATAATAGTAGTGTTCTTCATGTCCATCCTTCTTGCAATATGCACAAGTATGCCTCTCCTTCTTAGATGATTCCCCTTTAGAGGAATTTTTATGTTCTTATGTGGAATTAGATGTGGATGTGTATTCTTCTTGGGCTTGTTCTTTTTCTTTTCTTTACCACTTGAATACTTCTCATCTTGTGTAATCAAGGCATGAGATTTTGAAGACTTCAAAGCACCCATTTGAATAAGCTTATCTTGCTCCCTAGTGAGTTGCGTAGCAAAATCTTCAAAGGAAGGCATCTTAAACTCACTCCCAAAGGCATTCTTTGTAGCATAAAAAGTAGACACAAACACTAAATATTCAGGTCCTAGCTTTGAAAGAACACTTAACACCAATTGTGTATCTGAGTTTTCAATTTTATAATCCTTCAATTGTGTTCTTAATGACTTGAGTTTGGAGGTGAAGTCTTTTATGTTGTCAAAATTACATGGATTAAGACTTATTAATTCATTCTCCAACAAATGTCCTTGAATTTCATTTGTTTTCTCAAATAAGTCTGACAATGTACTCCACTTAGCTATGGGTATATCCAAGTGCTCAATGTGAAATAAGAACTCAGAAGAGACATACAAGCACAAATAGCCAATGGATTCTTCACAACTATTCAACCACTTATTCTTTTTAGCTTCATCATCTTTTGGTTCACCATCAATCCCATGAACTATCATATACAACCTTTTAACTCTTAGCAATTTGTTCAATTCATATTTCCATTTAGGATAGATGTAAGGTGTTAGAAGTGGAATTGTAGATGGATCCGTGATAAAAGAAGAAGGAAAAACACAAATCAAGAGCAATGCAACCACAACCACAAGAAGAATCCCCCCAAATTCACTCAATCAAAGAACCCCCCCCCCCCAATATATATATATATATATATACGAGCTTGGTACTTTATGATTAGTACAATTATAGATGCTACTTCAAGCCAAAGACAACAAAGTGGTCTTGATCTTCAAATGTCAAATTTGGCCACAAAATCAAAGTATATTTTTTGTTATAAAATAAAATAATTTGATCACATCACTAAAAAGTACACAAAAAATTATGCACTTTCAAAAAAAATTGCACCCAAAA
>VDFB02062048.1:38521-68677 GCA_007258455.2 Sequoia sempervirens | reverse complement strand
TATGAATGATATTCGCCTTATGTCGATTTTATTGTGGTGTATATATATATATATATATTTATATGTAAGTATGTATTTGGATTTACATGAGTGTATTGTAGTTTATTATTAAAGGAATTCTACCTTATATGTATTTTTATTTAATTGTGTAAATCAAGAAATATTGATTCTTGGAAAAGATTGATAAAGTATATTAAGATATACAAAGTTAGTGTATATTGAAATAAATTACCTTTGAAGTTGATGATTCATTAGAAAACATGAAATGAATATCTCATTAACCCATTCTAAAATCTACTATTCTTTTATTGTTTGAATTGTTTTGAGAAGCAAGTGAATGGGTGTTATTTGGAAATGAAATTGTGGGTTTTGTTCAATGTTTATGATATCTTGGGAAGTGGAATTTTAGAGTCTTCCAAAGGCTAGGGAGTATTGTATTTTTTATGGAATCTTTGTCATTCTTAAAATGATTGTTTTGTATTAAATGAGTATGTGATGGTCATCAACCCTACACAGTGTATCCACCTATGTGATTGAACTTTTGGAACTTGTGAGCGAGAAGGGTAGTTTCTTGCCATGTTGTATTGTTAATGAATTCTTATGAATTGTGCAAGTGGCTTTTCTCTTGATTTTATTGGGGTCTCCTTGTTGTTAGTAGGGGAGTGGCTCTCAATGGGGGCCAATGCACAAAGTGGCGCCTAGGTAACCCATGTGGGAGTTTTATAATTAAGTGATAACCTAAAATGAACTAGGGGTTGGGTAGTAATAACACTAATCAAGATAAGGTAATGCCTCACTCATGGCTCAAGTGCTCGTATAGGCTTGAGATGAGTCAAGAAGGCCTGGAATGGAAAGATCAACTGCTTGGTCTGACTGGAAGATATGTTGGTCCCGCATAGTTTGTATGGGGGTTTGGTGGTCAGTAGAGGCAGCCAGGGTAACCTAGGATGGGGGCCTGGTAGCCTAGGAAGGTTATGCGAGGGTAACCCATAGAAAATTATGCGATGACACTCCCTCCTATAGAAACCTAGTTCCTCTTGATTCTTGTCTCTTTGATGTGGTGTGCCTCTAGAAGTGATGTTACTATTGTTTGATGTTGTACTTTACTTGTTCATTGTTGTCATGTTAGCCTTGTGTTGTCTATTTTCTTTTGTCTGATTGTGATGTTGGGACCCTTTGCTATCTCCTAGCATGGGGGTGGACCTTTGGGTTCCACATGGCTGGGTGGAAAGTGCATTGTACTCCATTGGGTTCCCTCTCCATGTTCGTGATTGTGGTGACTTCTCCTTGATTGAATACTTTTGCATTTGTACCAGCTCATGTGGATTGTTACTCATGTACTTGCATTGTATCATAATTTGATGTATCATGTATCATACTTGATGTACACTCCTCACAAGCATACAAGGAGATATTGTTGTTCAGATGTATAAGTGTAATGATGTAAACTGATGTTAACGTCTATTATGCAGTGGACTATGTAAAAGATGTTATTGTATATGTGAATTAAATGGATTGAATCAATTGATCTCTATGTATTCATGTTATGGTTGTATCACATTGATTACTTGATTGAATGAGATGATTAGATGTAATTCCTTATTGATGCTAGCATTTATTGAATGTAATGATTTATAGTTTCTTGTTATTTAGTGATGAGAATCATGTAGCATAGTCGTGGACCTTATAGGACTTAGGTTAGATCCGTGTCAATGTTTCATTTACAATAGTGTGCTTAATGCACTTTCAAAAAAAAAAATTCCTTTTTTTGGTGTTAGTGTGTTGTCCTCTAAGGCCTTGTGGCAGGGGCATTACAATTTTTTTTAGCTCATTCAATTATATCCTATATAAATAGTGCATTTTATCCTTCCTCTCACAAGATTCATCTTTTGGTTTCTTCACAAATGTGTCAAATGTTAAGTTTACACATTGATGCAAGATGAAGGGGACAAATTTACATTATTTCATCCAAGGTATTCCAAGTAACCACCAAATACATTAGATGATGGTATGGCATGACAAAAAATAAATTCTCCTTTAGGTCCAACTCTCAACCATAAAATGATGCAGCCCAACGTATTGATCAACATTCCATTAATCGTCTTCAACGAAATCCCAATTTTTTTGTAGTATTACCATCTAATATGACTATTGAATAAAATCCAATTCATATATTATATTGGCATGTTGGATCAATAAGATATTGAGCTGTTGATGTGCATTTGAAACTACTTGATATGTATAATAGATTGCAATAGTTGTTTTGTGGGATCTCCTAATCAGAAAATATAATCAATGGATATTAAGAGTAGAAGATGTAATATTAGTTTTAGTTGATCCCACAAAATAATGCTCATGTGATATACCCTTATATTCAACATTAATCCTATGTTTATTATCATGTACCTCAACATTATTTGGATGATTTGGAAATGGATTTGTGTAAATTCATAATTAAAATTATTTTTGGGTACAACTGGAGGATTCTCATTGTCATTGTCACCTTAAAATTTGATCATGGTGTTTATAAGGTCTTGAGTATTGTGCTTAAGAACCATCCATGACTGAGTGTATTAACCTTTATTCCATTATAATTTATAAAATTTATGTTCATTATATGTCCTGGGAGGTGGTTTATTGGAATCAAATGGATGAAGAGGAGGGAGAGCAATCAAATTAGAACTTAACAAACTTTGAAGAACAACACCTACAAACTTGCAAACTTTAGTAAACTTTAGGATCATTTAGTTTTGATGAACTTGAATAGTATAAGTATTAGCTACTTAGTGAATAGTTCCCTTCATGTTATTATTCTTTGAAAGGCTATTTTCCTTTTGATACTTTGAGGGGCAAGGTGAAGCATTGTGATGTGATGATCCACACATAAAAATATTTCTTGATAACATTTTGAATCCAAAATAATTTTTACATGTTTACACCAATCTATGAAAGATGCAAAGCTATTTTGATAGACATTGTTTATAATTAGTTTAAGTAATACCTTAATTAAGAGATTTTACAATTCAAAATCATGTATAGGAGTAATAATATCAAAGCATAAGGATAAAAATATTACAACATAATCACTAATGTGTTTATTAGGTCCTTGGGAAAATTCAAATAGATTATAATTTTTTTAACTCTATGGCCCATATTAACTTTAAATTTATTTAACATTACATTTGTCAAATCATCAAACATGAAAAGACTATTGAGGAAGTGAAAAGAATTGACACTAAATAATATATTCTTTAAGCTTCATGTAAATAAATTGGTTAATGTCTTATCCTCATATAAAAATTATACACATGTTGTATGAGATCTCAAATGTGTGTTTGGGCCACCCTTTCCACCATACATTAAAAATTGTGGTGCCACAAAATCCACAAGGAAAGGATGTGTAACTATCTCTTATGATAGTGTGTATGTTTAACATCCTTGAATTCTTCAAGTCTATCTTGTTAATTTGGTCTTGCATCCACTCTCTTTTCTAATTTATCTTATGAATTATTTCATAGAGGGTAGAATATGGAAGAGTAATTAGTGAAGGTTAGCGGCCACTATGGTCTTTATAGGAATGCAAAGTAAGATGGATGGAAGAGGTGGTATATTGGAAAGAAGACATAAAAAAGGAAATATATTGAAGGGTATCAATAACATTAATGGAGATATAAAATGAGGGATACGCATAATATTGGACATGGAGTGGTGGAAGTATGAGTGGATTGATTAAGAGGGATACATTAGTAGGTTGGATAGTGAAGGATGAAGTAGGCATAAAGGTGTAATATATCATGAGGGATGTGAGTATCTTGGGAGGGGTATAATGAGGAAGAATGCCATTAGGAGGAGGGGTGACCTATAGAGAAATGGTAAATACTATATGGTGGTACAATAGTATAAGTAAGAGTGGAACTACGGGGATGATTGATGATGGTGGAAGGAGTAACAATATAATATGACTTAACAGTGGAAAAGGGAGAAGATGTAGATGTACTAGAACCATTATAAATGTAGTCATTTTTTGATAATAATAGCTTGCAAGATCTATAATCCATACAACTCGTTGATGATCATGTTGTAGATCATATCAAATAGATATGTTAGATTTTCACTAATAGGAAAATTAGCAAGCTCATTTGTAAAACTATATTAGTTGGCCACGCCAACATCATGATCATAATCTTGATTAGATCATCTAGGTTGCTCTCAACATGAGCATAAGTGTAGATCATAGTCTCACTATATTGGATGACCATAATAGGGTTTAGATTATCACTCCTAAATGGAAGATTAGGACCATGAGTATCTCATAACATAAACATAAGATAAGAAGCTAAATCTCAAAAATCCACTTTTAGAGTTGAAAATTAGAAATATTAGTGGTATATCATATTTAAAAATAAACCTAATGGGATAACTAAGGGTGGATAGAATGGGAAAAGAAAGAAAGTAATGAAGCTTAAACCCTAAAAAATACTTATGTTAATGGAATAGATCTGAAAGGAATCCAAACCCTAGAAAAAATCATAATAATATAATGTAATAAAAAATGTAGATTAAAAAATCCTAAATCAATGAAGGTATAAACCCTAAAGAAAAACCCTAGGGTGGTGTGTGATTAGAAGGGTTCACCAAAAATGTAAAGGAAAAATAAATTTTCCCCAAGCTTAATCTAGGCCTATCAAATGGAATGCATGCACATAATCATAAACCAACCTAGACTAATTAATAAGAATTGCAAGAGTGATAATTCAAAATTAAATCTTACTTTAGAAGAGTAATTGCAATGTAGGAATATACTTGATTGTATAGTCAATGTGAGGTATTTAAACTAATGTGGAGTATAATATAGATTCTTTGATGCAAAAAATAGGTATTTTGGATACGCTCTTTGTTTGAAATTGTAGATGATGAAAATGTGAATCACAAATATCAACAATGTAAAACTTACACTCTCACAATCACATAATAAAATTCAGGATCTTGGTTTAGAATATAAAATTTAGATAACAAGCAAAGTCATCATAGCTAAGATCTTGATTTTCTCCATTGTTGATTACTCTTCAAAGCAACAACTATGAAAGAACAATAATGATATGATGCAATGATAATGATAAATGCTCAAATATAAATGATACCTATGCTTGATAAACAACAATGATAAATGTTTGGTAATGCTTGACAACAAGAGTGCTAAGATCATAAGAGTGCTAGGGATAATTTTTATAAAAAAAGTGCTAGGGGCTTGAATGAAATGAAAAATTCTTATTTATATGCTTCACTTGACATTTGATCAATGGTGAAGATTGATTTGTGTAGACATAGAAAATGTACTGATTGACATTGCACATTTGATCCCGACCAGTAACACTATTTCATCCTAAATCATCCCTTAGTCTAACCATTTAATCGAATACATTTATTTGATTAAATTCATCAATGTTCCTCTCTTAATTAAATAAATCATTTATCTAATTAATTCATCCTTTCTTGTTAATTAAATCAATCAATCTGATCTAATTATCCCTATTTAATTAAATAATCAATTTTATTTGATTAAATCTTTAAAGTCCATCCATTAAATTAAATAAAGTAAAACCTTATTTAGTTTAAATCTAACTTCATCTCCTTGGTTAAATAAAACAAAAATATTTATTTAATTAATTTTGAAATCATATTCTTCTCATATTTGATTTAAATCATTCCATAAATTTAAATCTGTTAGAATTGGCTATGGCTGCAAAGACCTAGAGGCCAAATAGAAAGCACAAAAAAGAGAGAAAGAGAATATGACAAGAATAAATTGTATTCAATGTCAATGATATGAGATGATTGTTTACAATGAGAGAGACCCCTTGGTTATATAGCCAAGGTGAGAACATAGAAGGGCATAAGATTATGACAAGTGTCGTAATCTTATGACATGAGACAACTATGAAAAGCTATCACTCCACCTAAAGTGGAAAAGTGATAATATGAAAATCACCACAAAAGGTGGATCACCCACAAAAGGTGGAGATGTAATCACATGATGTGTCTAAGAAAGGTGGAAGTGATAAAGTAATGACATGTCAAGTCCACCAAAAGTGGAAAATCTCCAACAACCTCCTATGTGGTCCCTAAGTAAACTTAACTAAGGTGTAATCATGACCTAGGACAAGGTACAACACATTTAATCACACCAACACCCTCCCTTAAGTGCAACTTAGGGAGTGGCAGATTATTATGCAAATGACACAAAGATGCAAAGATGGGTCCCGACTACTAGGCCATGTTAGGTACCCATGTACATATGCAATGCAAATGAAATGCAATCTCTCACAAGTGAGGAAAGGGAGAAAACATCATGAGAAAAAATCCCCCTAAAAAGAGAGAAGAAATACAAAATAGGAATACTCTTAATGATGCATGAGAAGGTAAAAATCCCATGTGAGGAAAAAGACCTCCCCATAAGAGAGAAGTAGAAGAGAGACAAGGTAGTCCCCCCTCAATGTTGAGTCTCCTACAATGATGGTAGAAGCTTGACATTGAATGTTGAAGATGATCCAATCTCGCCGAACAACGTTCCTTCCCTTAGGAAGAAACAAAACCATGGATGTATGTAGGATGTTAGGAATATGGATGATGTATGATGGTGTCTTTGAAACATGCTCAAGTGTCTCCATGTCGATGTCAAAAGATGAAACACTCCAAACAGGCATTCTAGGCCACACTATTGAAGATGACAATCCAACATCAAGTAGAGATGAATGTAGAATATGATCCAAAGACAAAGATATCCCCTCTGAAGACAAAGAAGCCTCCTCCAAATGTTGTCCAAAAGTATCCACACTCATGCCAATCTGTGAAGAATGATCATGTAGAGAATGAACAAGAGGGTCAAGGTGTTCCCTCACAACAACTGAAGAAGGTGCATCTTCATCAAAGAGAAGATGAATGCTATCGATGATGTCTCCAAAATCTGCAAGATGAGACTCCACAAATAAGTCTGAAATACCTGTCAAGAAGCCATCCAAAGTAGCCATATCTGGAAGACTATGTATGTCCTGTTGCACTGAATCACTAAGAGCCAAAACTGTTGAATCACAAGTATCCTCAGGTACAACAATAGATGAAGATGTGATCTCAATATGAGGAGGAGAAGCAAGAAGAGGAGTCTCTTTTTCAACTGGACATTCAAGACATTTATTATACTCAAGCTCCTCTAAAGTATCATCATCATAGGGTATATTATCAGCATCATCAAGGGGAATCAAACAATCTACAGTAGGATCATCTGGGAATGGAGAGATATGATGGTCTCCAAAAAGTTCCCAAATCTTGGTCCAAAGTGTGTGTGGGCACTCGATATCTGAGATCTCCATAGGAATATCAACACCAATATCTGAACCAATTAATCCTACAATGTGATCATTATTATTACCCCAAATTGATTGCTTCCAAGATGTGTCTGGTTCAGGTATGAGCCCATAAAGGTATGGAAGAAGCTTAAGCCACCTGAGATGTGTTAGGATACCATTCTTCCAAGACTCATAATTATCCTTATTCAACATTACCACAGAAGGATGGATAGAAAAACCCATGATACCTCCTTAAATG
This sequence comes from Sequoia sempervirens, assembly GCA_007258455.2. Taxonomy (NCBI): domain Eukaryota; kingdom Viridiplantae; phylum Streptophyta; class Pinopsida; order Cupressales; family Cupressaceae; genus Sequoia; species Sequoia sempervirens. Next base: position 61,075 of record VDFB02062048.1, on the reverse strand, counting down.
ATCAACACAAATGAATCAACCACAAGATTATCCCCCCAAATTCACTCAATTAGGGAACCCCCCAGAAATATATGAGCTTGGCACTTTATGAGTAGTGTGTTTACAATTGCCACTTGCCAAAAATAACGAAGTGGTCTTTGATCTTGGTACATGCAAATGCCCAAAATAGGCCATAGAATCAAGTAAAATTTTTGGCATACAATGAGATCAGTATGATCATACCACTGAGAAGTACACGAAAAATCATGCACTTTAAAAAAAAACTACACCCAAAAATGTTACCGTAGGAGAAAGATATGAGCTCCTGAAGTTCCCAAAATGAGGATGAAGCAGCAACACTTGTGAAAATCTACAATTTATGGAAAAACCAAACACCAAACAAAAAATTGATTACACCACTATGTAGAGCACAAAAAATTAGCCCAAATAAAAAAAATTGCACTGAAAAAGGAGTCAAAATGACCGAGCTAGGAGCCTCCGAAGTTGAGCTACAAAATCAAAAACTGCAACGGAGAAGGGGGGAAAATTTTCAATAGGATGCTGACATCACTGCTGATGCAGGCTGACGTCAGCCAATTAGGAGATTAAATTTGACGGCCGTCGGTTGCAAAAAAAGAATATTTTGCTCCTGCAATATTCTCCGATGATAAGCTTAAAATTGACGGGTGTCGTTAGAGGGAATCTACGCAAGATACTTCAGAATATTCTTTCAGTTGCCGATTTTTATATTTTCCAGAATGTTTGAACTCTCGACAGAATCTTCAGATTACCAGATTAAATCTTTGATGCCACCAGTTGAGTGTATTGAAGCGTTGGTGATAGGAAGGGGGTCCATGGGGCCCAATGAAAGACAATCACGTGGCCATGGATGGGCCTGATGGGTACGTGCAATACACTACCAAGTCTGTGGTACCCTGTGTACAATAGGGTATGCAGAATTTGCTGCATTTTTTTTTTTTTAATAAAAATCTTACAATGTAATTCAAAAAAATTCAAAAAAATTCAGTGAATAAAATAATAATTTTAATAAAATTCATACCGATGACATTAATGACAATTTGGGGGCCGTACAGCTCCTTGAGCAATTTTTTTTGCCTCACTAGACAACTGCTCCAAAATGGACAAATTGGTAGTCGATCTTAGGGTTTTGGCCCTTCTGGATGCAATGGCAGGGTCGAATTTGACCTGAAATGCTCCAAAATTGCAGCTACCTTTTGAATCTGGCAACCACACTTCAGCTTCAAACCCTCGTAGATTTGGCATCGTAAGTCTGATTTGGACGAAACAAAAGGAAAAATTGACTTTCTTGAACCTTCCAAACACAATGGTGAGCTTATATTTGCACCAACAAGCTCTGATATGAACCTGCAACAAAGAGCTAAAAATGGAACTCCCCCAAATCTGGTATTTCTCTTCAGAAAAAGACTCTCCAACGACACCCAATCTACTCTGATACCATGTTAGAATTGGCTATGGCTGCAAAAACCTAGAGGCCAAATGGAAAGCACAAAAAAGAGAGAAAGAGAATATGACAAAAATAAACTGTATTCAATGTCAATGATATGAGATGATTGTTTACAATGAAAAAGACCCCTTGGTTATATAGCCAAGGTGAGAACATAGAAGGGCATAAAATTATGACAAGTGTCGTAATCTTATGACATGAGACAACTATGAAAAACTATCACTCCACCTAAAGTGGAAAAGTGATAATGTGATAATCACCACAAAAAGTGGATCACCCACAAAAGGTGGAGATGTAATCACATGATGTGTCCAAAAAAGGTGGAAGTGATAAAATAGTGACATGTCAAGTCCACCAAAAGTGGAAAATCTCCAACAACCTCCTATGTGGTCCCTAAGTAAACTTAACTAAGGTGTAATCATGACCTAGGACAAGGTACAACACATTTAATTACACCAACAAAATCAATATGTCACATCATTTTGATCTCTCATTAAATTAATTAACCTTGATTAATTTAATCTCTTCTCATGTCCCATCCTCTAGCTTTTGCAACTTGCACAAGAAAATAAATTTAATTCATTTATTAAATCTCTATTTTCTCTAAAAGGACATAATAAAGGAATATTCCTCAAATTTGAATTCAAAATCCAAGTGGACTTTGTCCTTCCAATAAGGCATTTACTCCACCTAAAAAGTACTTTTGCTTTGAGCCAAGTGGCATTCAATGCATTTTTTTTCTCTCTTACATGTCATTTCAACAATTTCAAATTCCACCTAATTGCATTTATTGACACATTCTTCAAAACTTGCACATCCTTCATCCACTCACATGTTGACAAGTGACATCTTGCCATTGGTTGATTCTTAGTCCCACATTGCTCTCTTTTGAACATTCTTCCAACTTGACATTCTATAAATAAGAGGTCTTATTCCTCATTTCATCATCCACAATCCAAGTAGAATTATTATAGTCATTTTTAGTTCATATATCCACAATTTGAGCAAAGTTATTATATTCAAATCCATAGCAATTCTCATCCATTTTTATCCAATCTTAGCTAGGTTATGCAGATTTTCATCTTGGAGCATACTTCAATTATCAACAAAGTGGATCACAATCTTCATCAAATCATCAAAGCTTGCATAGGAGTTGGGAAAGGGCCAATTTTCACATCAAATTGGCACCAATTCCCCCATGGGATCAAGAGTTTGCATTGCTTTCAATAGGATTTAACTTACTTTCTTGTTCTTTCATTTTATTCTTGTTTTCTTTCCTATTTGGAGCTTTGCTAATAGATTCCATGGGGAATCCTTGTTCTTACTTGCATATGATCTTCTAATATGTTCCTTCATTGTGTTTTGCAAGTATTTGGATTGGGGTTCTACAATTTGCAAGATCAATGGATAGAAAAATTCAAGATAGGGTAAGACCTAAATTTGAATTTGATGAAGGAGAGAAAGAAGAATTTAATTCAAAATGATATTTGGAGAAATAAAAATAATTAATTTATCTATTTTAGAAGAAAATATTCAATTAAAATAAACTATTCTCAATTTATTTAAAAGAGGAGTTTTAGCTAATTAAATAATTTTTGAAAATTATTTAATTATAGAGGAAAATATTTAATTTAAATAAATTATTTTTAATTTATTTAAAAGAGGAGTGTTAGCTAATTAAATAAGTTTTGAAAAGTTATTTAATTATAGAGGAAAATATTTAAGTTAAATAAATTATTTTCAATTTATTAAAAGAGGAGTGTTAGATAATTAAATAATTTTTAAAAATTATTTAATTATAGAGGGTCAAATATAAATTTGAATTTAATTTGGGAAAATGACAAGAGATGAATTAATTAAATAATTAAAAAATATTTAATTATTATGGATGAAAAAAGGAAAATGTTAGCTTAATAAAATAATTTAATAAGGATAATGATGAAAATGATAAAGATAATGATGAAATGATAAGATGAAAATGCATTAGTTATTTTTAGGTGTCTACAAAAATTATGTGTTGAGCTATCATTATTTTCTAGACAAATTTATTGGTTTAGTTTGTTTCTACAAAATAGGGTAAAATCATGGTAAAAGACATGAATCAATAGTACTAACCACCAAATACATAAAACTCAAACCCTAAAGACACTAGTCTAGCAATGAAGCACAAATGAACATAGAAACATAAAATAACAAAACAACATTATCATAATTCACATGCCATGGTTGAATCACCTTCATTGCTCTTCTCCATTTTGCTTTATATGCTTGCTTGCCCTCAAATTTGTAGTATGCAAGAATAGGTCTAGTGATAATGATAAAAAAATATCAAAGATAGTGGTTGTTGTTGTTGAAATGAAAGGGATAGGTCTCTTTTAGAGAAAACCAAATTTGAATGAAGGGCCAAGATTAAATGATGAAGATCAATGGATGAGATTACTTTGGGAAGTAGAGAAATAGGGTTAGGGAAAAATTAGGGTTTAGTTAAGGATGAACAGTGGAGATTAAAAGGTAATAGAACCTTATCAAGGGTGGAGGTTGATTGAGATGTGAAGAGATAAGAATGACACAGATAAAGAGGTTGACACAGAAAAATAAGTTGTTGGAATAAATTAAATAATCATAAAATTAAAATAATTATAAAATTATTTAATTTATAAGGGAAAGTGATTAATTAAATAATTAAAACAATTATTTAATTATAGAAGAAGAGGGAAAGTTGACTTTTAATTAAAATAATAATTTAATTAAAAGTGGAGGAAAAGGTGTAAAATAATTATTCTAATATGGAAGAAAAAGCTAATGTATAATTAAATAATTAAAATAATTATTTAATTATAGAGGAAAATGAAAATAGATAATTAAATAAATGAGAATTTATTTAATTATAGAATGAAAGGATTAATAAGTGACATAATTAAATAAACATAATTTATTTAATTAATCAAAAGGAGAATAAAAAGGGAAAAAAAATTAACTAAATAATTAAAATAAATAATTAAAATGATTTAATTAATAAAAGAAATATGACTTTAGGAAATAATCAAATAATTAGAATTATTTAATTGTGTAGGAAGAAGAGAAATCGATGAGAAAAAACGGTGTTCACATGCTTAAGACATTTTCAATGTCTACAGTTTCCATAGTCTGAATCTAAACCTACTATTCACACACTTTTAATGCTTGATTCACTATGATTTGTTGCATCTCAAGCATTGGTGGTGTTTAGAAACACCTAGACAATATTATTGTAAATTAAGGGTTGTATTCTCCCAGGTTGATCCTTTAGATAAGATCAATTTTATTGTTGTAGAAATAATCAAGCACAACAATATTCAAGAATGCAAGTGCTCTAGAATGATAATGTATGTTTACTACATCAATTGAAGTGTTCCTAACATGGCCTTCTCTTTCGATGTGAATGATACTAGATAATGCTTGTGGATGATAAATGAATGCTATTGGATCCCTTTAAATGCAAATGTATAGTAATAATAATGTAAAACACATACCAAGTTAGCTTAGGGCAAGAATAAAATAGGTTTATGGTTAGCTCTATTGGTGTGAGATTGACCTAAGACAAGGGAATGGTAAGATCAAGGAGGGGAATGAATATCTAGCTATGGAGGATGAAGTAAATATTAGGTGTATGGTGATATGTGTGCTGTAATAATTTTTTTAGAGTGAACATTTATTTATAGTATAGTAGTAACACAAATATATATTTTATAATTATAAGAAATTTCAATGTATTTTTTTGTATTTTTTTTTTGTTTATTTTTCAATAGTGTATTTATTTTATTTTTATTTATTTTTTAATATTTTTTCATTTTTTGCTTTGTTTTTAAAATAATTTTAAATATGTTTTATTCACAACTTTCATTAGATGTTTTTATCTTTGAATTCATGAAGACCTCTATTAAAAGAGGTTGTTGAATCATAACCATTTCAAAACTTTGCAGTTGCAAGTTAGACTTTATTCTCCTAGAGTTGGACATATGTATTGAAAATTAAATTATAATTAAAATCAGTCAATTCAAATTTCATGGGGAACTTATAAAACAACTAAACATCTTTGCGTTTAAAAACTCTCAGCGTATTTTATATATATTAATATTTAATATATATATGCTAGTTTACTTCTTCCAATAAAAATAAAATGTAAAAATATGTAAATATAAAGATAAATGAATGAAGTCAAAATGAACCCAACTTTACACAAAATTTATTTTCTTATAAACTTCTTAGCTAAAACCCTAATTTTATGATTTTAGTGATAAGAATATGTGTACCTCATTTTTAAGGCTATGGTGTTGTCAGTTATCTGCATTTATCATTTATGGGTTTCCTCTTAGAGTAAATGTGCCAAGTACTCCACATAGCTGCCACCCCGTGAATTGGTGAAAGCTGCTTTCATAATTTCGTTACGAGGGGAACACCCTCCAATGTCGCAGAAAACAAGAAAAGGCTTTGACTACTATTGGTGGCCGTCAAATTTAAACGATATGATGCTCCCCAATGGTATAGAGTCTCGGAATTCCCCACCCTCTCTCCGCCGTACAATTCTGCCACAAAGCTACAGTATGTTTTCTTTTAATGGTTAAATGTGTGGAATGAATCACAGGCATTGCTAAGAAGGCACCATGGCGTGCAAGGGGGGAAGTGGAGAAGGCACACATGCAAGGATTAGGGTGGTGGAGTGGACTGCTGGGATTTTTATGCTTTGTGGACTGCTCATCATATGGGAGGGAGACCAATCTTGGCTCAAAGATGCTCACATATTTCAGTACTGCAATGCCATCAAGAAGAATGTGAATGCTTCCATGGCAGTGGAAGGAGACCACCATGGGCAGAATAATGTTGTATCTCAACACAATGAAGTTGGGCAGTGTAATCTGTTCAGAGGAAAATGGGTGTACGATGAATCCTATGTATTATATTTGAATGGCTCCTGCCCTTTTGCCAGCAATGACTTCAACTGCCGCAAGAATGGCAGACTGGATTCTGGTCATGAAAGGTGGAGATGGCAACCTCACGAGTGTGATCTTCCTAGGTATGTAAATGTGAATGTTATGCTGTAGTTTGATATGAAAACCCGTATAAGGTGGTGTCTCATACAGTAAATCCTGTATAAGGTGGAGTCTCGTACATTAAATTTCCTCCCCCTAGACAGATGGTGGGATGATCACCCACTAGATAAATGGTGGGATGATCACAGGTATTGCCTGTATAAGCTCTTTTTTCACTAATATATAGCTTAATATATCATGAGTGTATCAGGTCTTATTGAGTGCAAAGTCTAGATTTCATTTGGGGGTTAGTCATGGAGGATTTTGACAGAATGAAAACTCCTCAATCCTTGACTTTCGGTCAAAGAGATTTCAGCCTCAGACTTCTGCTCCTATATCGACTGACAAAACAATCTTGAGAATGACATAAAATCCCCCATTATCTCTTAGTGGTGGCTTCAAAAATTGATTTTTTTAACCTATGGAGCTCTCTTTTGTGGTGTGCAGGTTTAATGCCTCACTAATGTTGGAAATGTTGAGAAACAAAAGACTCGTATATGTGGGAGACTCCATAAACCGCAACCAGTGGGAATCCATGCTCTGCCTTTTGAGGGTTGTAGTGCCGCATGATGGAGGCAAAATGAAGGCCAGAGATAATGGCCAATTCCTTCAGTATTTTATAAAGGTATTTATATTTTTTCTTTTTTGAAATTTTGAAATAAGAGATTCAAAACCCATGTTGGGTATTGTTGAGCATTGTTTACAGGGCTATAAATGATGAATGGTAGATTATCACAGTTCATAGAAATTTTTTATTCATCAAGCTTTTAGAAATGACTGTATATTTTCACTTTCATGTTTTGGATCACATTCTACGATCCTTCCATCAGAACTATAATTGTTCTATAGAATTTTCGTGGGCTCCATTCCTGGTGCGGCAGAATCAGAACAACGGTAATGAAACATTAGCGGTTGATATGATTGCTGAACAATCGCAGCATTGGAAAGATGCCAACATTTTGGTTTTCAATAGCGGACACTGGTGGACTCACGAGGAGCCCTATGAAGGGTAAGTAAGGTGGTCTTTTTCTCCTCATTTTTGTTAGAGCATTCAATATTCCGAAACATATAGAGGGCCACTGGTTCCTCCATTTTTTGTTGGAGCAGTACACATTCCAAATAGAATAGAGTTCTAAAAGTGCTGCTCCAGTCTTGTTGAGCAATCTACATCCTGAATCAGATAAGGGTTAGTAGTTCTCTCTTCATTTTAATTTAAGGTAATCAAATCCTAGATCATGGAGTATGACCCGAAATATTATTAATTTTTGATTTGGATTTTAAAAATTTCATATCTTTAATAGAATAATCCCTGTTCGAAACCCTAAACATGGCTAGCAACTTCCAATTTGCATTCACATCCCTACAGGGGGCTAGTAGCTCTCTGTTCATCAATCTTTGAAGGCAATCCACATTCCAAACTATATGGAGGGCTATATTAGCTCAGCAGTAAGCAAGGGAATGTTGGAGAACAATCTACATTCTGAACAATACAGAAGGCTAGTAGTTCAAGAGGTCTTAGATTGAGTCTTAATTGGCTCATGGAAAATTCAAGATTACTGTATATTTATGTTATAGGATATGATGGGCTTTTTTGGGACAAATTTTTTCATGGAAAATTCAACATTACTGTATATTTATGTTACAGTATATGGTGGGCTTTTTAGGATAAATTATTCCATGGAAAATTCAATATTACTGTATACTTATAGGGTATGGTGGGCTTTTTGCAGGAAAAATTATTTCGAGGAAGGGGGACAAGTCATCCCTTACATGGAAGAGCTTACTGCTTTCGACAAGGCACTCCAGACATGGGCCAAATGGATACACACCAACATTGACCCTCACAAGACCCAAGTTTATTTCCGAGGCTACTCACCTGTGCACTTTCAGTTACTCTCATCCTAATCTCCCTGCTATTTCCTTATTATCAAAGTCTCTACGAGTTTTTAAAGGCAGAGTTGTGAATGCTTATGAAAGTTCTGTAAAAGCTGCAAATAGATTGGTTGATTAATTTGGTTATTGTCATTGATGGTGCAGTGGGAAGGTGTGGGGGAAGAAGACTGGTGGAGGATGCTTCAATGAAACAGAACCCATTCATAAAATGGGACAAGAGGCAGAGAGGATATATGCAGAAAGGAGAAGGATGGAAATAGTGGAGAAGGTGGTGGGAGACAGCAATAATGGTGTGAAAGTGAAGTTGTTAAATGTAACAGAAATGTCAATGTACAGGAAGGATGCTCATGCATCAGTTTACACCAGCAAGTATGCAACCATGACAAACAAAAATGATTATCACTATGCAGATTGCAGCCATTGGTGTCTCCCTGGTCTACCAGATGTCTGGAATAACATACTCTATGCCCTTATTTAAGCAATCTTGGTTTGTACAGGCTAGATGCCTAAGAGGGGAGGCAACTCCTAGGGAGTTGAAACCCTTACTTTAGCAGGGGAAGCATTAGGAAAAGGATTGTTTCTCTTCAAAGCAATTCTACCCAAGAGGCACACTTTTAAGTGTATATCCGTAAAAAATATCTTTTTCTAAAAAGATCTTTATAAACATCCATAGAGTTACAGCTAGATTCTTCCTAACTGAGCTTTCAAGCATTTTTTTAATTTTTTTCTGTTTGTATAGCTGCATCTTTGAACAAAGTGAACGGAACTATAGAGACCCCTCGTACGTGTACTACGATAAAGTTTCTGGTATTCGCAGACGTTTCGCGACAATAACTGGCAACTGTCCATCTGTCGTAAAGCAACAAATAACCTCGTTCTTAACAAAAGAACTTTTGTCAAGAACTTGGTTGTAAAATATTTTTAAAAAAAAGTAAAGAGTAAAATCTTCTAATTTTTATATTATTTGACTTTGTTTATATTTGAAATATTGATGTGAAAAGTTGAGTCCTTAATTTAGTCTTGGAAAACTTAGAAATATTATATTTAATATTTTGGTATTATGTTAAATAATTTTCATTTAAATTAAGGAGTTATAATTTTAAAAGTTAATGTTAAATATATTGATTTGAAAGGAAAGTATCTAAAATGTTGTCTACACTAAAATTATGAGGAGAGTATTGTAAATTTTAAATTTCTAACATTATAAAAAAATACAAATGTATATAAAATAAATTATATATTATAACATAGGCGTATGTGTATGTGGAGAAAATTCTTTAGAGAGAATTTTTTTACATTCCAAAGCAATTTCATGTAGTATTCAATAAACAACATAGTTGCAATACATGTGTAACACAAGTCTTAACAATGGTATTACCAATTAAAGATTTGATGAAATTATGATAGCTTAACAATATTTACAAAACTTTACACACGATTTTCATCTCAAACACCTAATACATAAGAGATACAATACATAAAACTATTAAATGATAATTACAATATTATGAGTTACAACCACTTAAAAAGTGGTGCTCAAATCTTAAATCTCAAGATAAATCTAAGGACTAACAATAGCATATTCCTTCCACCCATCATAATCCACGTATCAAATTTGACATTCCAATTTGGTTTCATTATTTTCAACCAAACATATCTTATGATGTGTCATGAGTTGTCAACAAGTGTAATTCCCTTTTACAACTCTTTTATGTGTCAAACACATTCTTATATTTCTTATGCTAACTTCTAGAGACCATAACTTTTTATTAGAGAAGGCAATTGATCTTTTAAAAAAATAGTAGAGTTCAAAGAGACTTATGTAATAGGTACCAACCTTAGTTGTCGAACAAACTAGAATATTTATTTTGGCCAAAAATTAATTTTATAACATTGAAATTGAGATTTTTTTATTTTATAACTTCAAAATTATATTTTTTATAATTTTATTAATAGGAGCAAAGTTGATATACTTTTCTAAGCATTCTCCCACTTATCAAACACCTTTTAGAATAAAAGATAATATCAACACCATAATCTAATTGCTAGGGTTTGAAAGACCCATAGACTCAACAACGCCTAAATTTTTCTATGCTCATTGGCTTCATTAGTGCATTTAATTCAAACTAACCATTCTTTAATCTCATTGCAGTGGTGTGTTGTGTCAGCCAGTGGTGTCATCACTGTCCAAGCCAGTTGCCTTGGCCAGGCATGGTGGAAATGTATTCACTAGTGGATATTTTGTTCTTGACATCTCCAACTCAATTTTAAACCATAAATCCACAAATAAAAATTAATTATCTATCCTATGCAAGATAACCATTATAGCATAAGGAATACCCAAAAGTTCCCCACAAATACCTAAAGACCCTCTTTATTATATCCTAATGTACTCATCCATAATTATTTATAAATTGGATAAGGACTCCCACTACTTTGGTAATGTTTGGTCTTTTGTAACCCATAACATACATCAAATTCCTAATTACACTAACACAAGGTACTTTGCTCATATCCTCCATCTCATTAGGAGAAATTGGACATTGATCAATAGAAAAATATCTCCATCATAACAAGTACACACAATACCCTACAATCAAACATGTTTAACCTTTTTAACATTGAGTTCACATACTGACTTTAGTCCAACCAAAGTTTTATTTTCATTCTATCTCTTTCGATCTTCATCCCCAAGATGTACCGAGCTACCCCTAATTCCTTTATCTCAAACTTTGCTAAAAAATGAGAATTCAAATCATAAATCAAACATTTTCTATTATTGAAAAATAATATATATCACCACATAATACAATAATGAGAATGTGATCACCATCCATTTTATAGTAGATGCAATAATTTAATTTGGATATCTAAAATCCCAAACTTACCACAAAAGAATCAAACTTTGATACTACATCCTAGGATATTACTTAAGTCCATACATAGATTTATTCAACTTACAAAATAAATGTTCTTTACCTTTCTCAGTGTAGTGCTCCAATTGTGTCATATAAATATATTTTTTTCTAAATCACCATGAAGAAATGTTGTTTTCATAATTATCTTCTCAACCTCAAGATCATACACTTCTACAAGAGATAATAGAAATCAAATGGATGCTATTTTTTCTATTGGGGAGAAAATCTCACCATAATTTATTCTCTCAACTTGGAAATAATCTTTTGCAACTAGTTTTGCTTTATACTTCTCAACATTGCAATCAACCTTATTTTTCTTTTAAATTCCCATTTTCATCCAACAAAATTTTATCCATTAGAAAAATATACTAGGTGTTGGAGTTGATAGTGAACCACACGGTTCCCAAAAATCACTTGCAACCAAAACACCTATCACAAAGAAGAGACCAAAGCAACCGATTTGTTATGTAACCAAGAGAGAATGATTAATCCAAAAAAGCAACTGTATATGCAATGAATTAATCTGAATTGTAATGGAATTGAATGAAATTGATTACAAAGTACAAATGAATGCTTATAAAAGAAAAATTGCAAACCTTAGATGAGGATTTGATTAGATCGTGACAAGCTCCCTTATCATATGCAATGAGACAACTTGACCTATAAATAGCCCAATCTAATAATAAAAATACTCCTATGTTTAACTTAAGTGTAATAAATTAATAAGGGACTTGTTGAAATTTCATGCCCCCTAATGACCCACATTGATAACTAATCTAAGAGATCCTATATGGGCCATCTTGTATGAGTTTTCCTTGAGGAGGTTCCTAAAATTGGCTAAGTCCTAAGTTTTTGGGATTTTGGGTTTTTGTTCACCTACCTTCTGGCATACCTTCTCCATCACTCCCGCTCCTCTCTTTCACCCTTCTACTTGCCATTTTACCCTAAGTGTTTTGAGTCTCAGTTATTGGCCTTACCCTTTAACCCTTATCCATCCCTTCTTAAAATTTAAGCCCCCCACTCGATCACCGAGGTCCAATTTAGTTCCTCAAAAATTTGACTAAGTGTTGCATTTTTGAACATCGGGGGTCGGGCTTCCCTCTTATCTCATTCCATATTTCCAGCTTCCCTATTTCCTCATAGTTTCTATTGAGTAGGAGGTAAGACTTCCTCTCGATCTCCAATCCCCAAAATGTCCCTTCGCCTTTAGAAAATTGGGCCTTTGTCTTCTGCATTTCTTCCTTCACCCCTTTAATCCAAAAAATTAGCTAAGTGTCAAGGTTTTGGACTTTGAGATTCAAGATTCTCCCTTACCTCTTACTCCTTTTTATAGGAAGTAATCATCCCTCCCAACCCCTAATGTCCAATAGTACCTTTCTGACTTCGGACATCGGGCTTTTCTTTTACCTCTTAGCTTTCTTTGGTAAGAGGTAGCTCTTGTCCCTCTGACCCTCAATGACTCCCATCAGACATCAAGCTTTGGTATTCCCCTTTACCCTTTTCACATTTACGATAAGGCGTAAGCCTTCCTCTGACCTCTGAAGCCCAAAAAAGGATGACCTTTTTGGACTTCGTGGTTCACCCCTTCAGCTTCCCTCTTACTGCTTTCCTCCAATATGCAATAAGTGGTACTCTCGAATCCTGATCTCTGACGATCCAATGCCAACGATGTGTAAGTGGTATGAGCGACACTCAACCTTGATGGGGTTGCTTTTTGGGGGGTTTTAGACCGTTTAATGCATGCAAAGGTTTCCTTTCAGGCCAGATGCCCTGATATTCTATAGAATGGCATCCTTTTGTTCAACAACACCATTAATGCTTGAACCACCTCCTCAACTACATATTTCAACTTTTGGGCTTTAGGGACAACATTCAATGCATTCTTTGAATTTTGTATGTGGATTTTGTGACACCCATGTACTCATTTATTGCTGCTTTTTTGTCCCTTCTAATAGATTCAAGCCCATATCCCTAATTTTATGGGGGATTTGGATGCACTTTCAAGAAAAAATTTATGGCAGGGGTATGTCATGTAGTGCTTGGTTTCTCCAGGCTCTTATTTTGGCACATATTTCATAAGTAAATCCTTCCTTGATCTGATTTCTTCTAACTACTAACCATAGCTAGGTTAGGGTTTGGTTTGTAATCATCCAAGTTATGCTTGATCTATGAAAGCAACACTTGTATTCTTTTTACAGGTTCTTCTTTTGGGATCCTCTCATAGTTTTCTTTAGCAAACATTGTATTTCTACATTCTACCATTGTAAAGTCTAGCTTTATGCCTTATGTTAATGAAATCTAGCCATTTTCACAACTATTTCTTGCATGTTTGAGTAAAACTTCTTACCTTCATGTTTGAATATGTGTTTTAGTTGGTTTATCAATGTATTAAGCAATATTAAGCAAAGAAGGACTAAATTTCTATCTTGGTGTATCACCTATATTTCCATTTCATGTTCTATTTCTATCTCTTTTCGTTTTGATCTATTAGAGTAGAGCAGTGATAGGATTTCATGTGATAGATTATACCAATATATTTGCATAGATTAGAAGAGGAAGCCGACCTTCTACATAGACTAAACCTCATCCATGTAAGGTCCCACACCTTGAGGTTGTTTCCATTGTGTCATTGGAATGGTGAATCCCATGTTTAGTAGAGTGAAATTTCATGTGACAACGAGACCTAATAATTAGTTAATGACTAATTAATTGTTAGGCGAATTTCCTAATTACTCCAATGCCCCCCTTAAGATCAAATTAGGGAGAAGCAAAAAATCCTAATGAAGAATGCAATTATGGATGCATGAATGGGTCTTGGCTACACGACCTAATGAGGTACCCATGCACAAATAAATGAATCTCTCCTAACTAGAGAAAAGGAGAAAACCACATGGGAAAAAAATCATCTCCAAAAGAGAGAATAAAATAACTACACTAGTGAAAGAAAGATAGGACTCAATGTCACCCCAAGGAATACTTCTGCCACAAAAGTATAATATGTGTCCCCCATATAGGAGAGAGAAAATGAGGATGTAAATCCCCCATAAAGAAAAATATCATGTGCCAATGATGAATGTCTGAAGACAAAACATGATCTATTGCCTACAAAAAACATTTCTCCCCTTAGGAAGAAACAAATCTACTAGTGATTAGAGAAGCTATTCCCAAAATATGGAGGAATTAGGAATCAAATTTATCCAAATGATACGTGCCTCTAAAAATTTCTCACGTGTCCACATGTCAGAATGGGATGATGTCAATCCAAGAACCTATGAAGAATGATGTAGAAGAAGGTCCAATGACGATGAAGATGATCATGGGCCAACAATGATCATGTGTGACTTCCAACAAAGAGGAGATGAATTTCCTTAAAGTAATCCTCCAAATCTACAATTTGAGATTCTACATATAAATATGATATATCTATAAGATATGAATCCCAAGTAGTTGTGTTTGAAATATGATGGATGTCTTGCTACATTGAACCAATAGGGGCCAAAGATATGGTGATGCCAAGTTGATTAGGAACAATAGAGGATGTAAATTGAGTTTCAATTTGAAGTAGGAACACAAAGACAAGTCTTTGAACCATCAGAACATGCAAGAATTGTGACATAAGCTCCTCTAAATTATTATCATCAAAGGGTATACAATCTATACATGTAAGAGGAACAAGATAATCTACTGCATGATCCTCTAGGAATGGAGAATATGAGGGCCTCCTTGGATCTCCCAAAGTTGAGTCCAAAGTGTGTAGGGACAATTAATGTTTGATACAACACACATAATGTCATGATCAACACTAGAAAAAATCACTCCTACAACATGATCACTGATAATACCCCATGCTGATCTACTCCCTGGTGTGTCTAGTGTAGGTACGAGTCCATAGAGATAAGGAAAAAGATTAAGCCACCTAAGATGTGTTAGGATTCCATTTCACCAAGACTCATAATTATCCTTTTCTAGGATGAACACAAAAGAATGAACACAAAAATCCATGATACTTCCTCAAATGAAAAAATCAGAGACTAATAACCTTAGTAAATATAAAGTAGATCAAATGAATTCATCTTACACAAACAAATCCTTTCTAGGTGCCAAGACATCTAAGTAATTTGCAGAAATGTGAAATAAAAAAACTAAATAAAATTTACTCGGGGTAGATTATGGAAAAATTGCATGAATGGATTTGAAGAGATTTGAAATACCTTTCCAATGCTATAAGAAATACAAAAATTTGAAGATATAGGCGAAGAGTTATGAGCTCAAAAGAAGAAAATGATGATCTAATTTTGATTGAGAATAAAATGAACCAACAAAAAATTATGATAATGAGACCTATACCATTGGAAAGAATGCAAAGCCATCTTTTCAATGATATGTCATTTGCCTGATTTTGACACTGTATGCCCAAGTTATGGTGAAAAGAAAAAAATCACTCCTTTAGGCCAAATGGGGGCTAGCAAGGGGGAAAAACGTTGTTTGTTTGACATTGAGTCACTCAAATAGATCAAAAAATGCTAGACTAGGTAGGTATGCACCATCACCCACATAGCAAATAATTGGCATACAAAAATTCCAAACTTGAGTTGAAAAACCCATGTTCAAAGAGTTAAAATACTATGTAGCTCCATTCAGAATACATTTATTACATTTTCCATGTGTTGAATTTTGTACACAATTCCATATATCTAGATTTTGAGATTGATATATCGTAGTTAGAACATACATCTCAAGGGTGGGTGCAAGAAGATGGGGGGCCAATTGTGGCCACCCATCTTTTCTTTTTTAAAAAATCCATAACATGAATGCATTATAACACACTCACATTATGGCTTGGTGTGACCAATCCTAAGGCTCGGTTACACCAAAGCTATAACACGCTTGCGTTATAAAGCGAGGGTGTTATGTCATATTAAAAGAAAAAAATCAAACTCATTTCATTTTTCCACTGCTATGTTTTCTCCATCCATGGCTTGCAAACCCTTCCCAAGCACGCTTGCATTATTGAGAGCTCAAACTTCATGATTTCTTCACCTATTCTTTGCCAGAATGCCGCCACATTCACGGGGAGCTCAAAGGAGTAAGTTTTTTTTGTGAATTTGTTATTAAATATGTAGATTTACTATGCTTTTGATGTTAATTTCTTTAATTCTTAGGAGTTGATACTCCACCTCCTTCTCCTCCTCAAAATCCTTCTTCACCTCATGCCCAAATAATTGCTAAGCAACAACCCCAACAAACACCTCTAAAAATTCCTCAACATCCCCTTGAAACTCAACAAAATTTAATGGGGGAAATTGAAAATAACAAAAAAATAAATTGAGTTAATTGCAAGGTTGAAAGATCCTACAAGTTCAACCTCATAAAGAACCATGCTTGCACAATCACTTGAATCTCTATTAACACATGTAGATTCAATTAGTAAGAAATTAAGTGATTGGGTGGAGAAGAGACAAGAGTATATATAATATTATGCATATAAACTATCATTCTTAAACAAGTCAAAAATGAAAAAATTACAAAATTTGACTTGTGTTCCCTTGTCAAAAACCCATGAACAAATCAACCTCTACAACTTGAAGCCAAATAGTAGAGAAACGTGGAGAAAATACATTTCTCCTAGGCCATAGAAAGCATCACTGAACAATTGGTTCACATAGTGGTGAAAATATATTGCACTGTACAATTATCCATAAACCTAAATTTTGAATATAGCAACCTTTTTCAACCTTGAATAACCTGTAAGATCCACACAGGAATAGTATCAACACTGAAAGAATGCAGAGCACAATACCAAAGAACATTATGAACTCTTGCACAACATAGTTTACTCTATTTATTAAATTTTCTCAAAAGCACTTGGAAACCAAGTACCAAAGACATCTCAGCTCATTACTTCATTCCAACTCATCTTCAACTCTACAACAAAATAATAGCTCCATGTACTCACAACACTTCCTTAAGGTCTCAGCTACACACATGCACAACCTATTTTCCTCTTTTTCACAATTTTCTTAACATTCTCAACATCTTCATCCCATCGTTGACATCAATAACAACACTAGAGTCATTAGACTTCTTGTTGACATCAATAAAAACACCATCATACTTGCAACAGAATGAGATCACTTTGTAAATCCATATAAATTAGTTTTGTTAAATTTTATTGCATGGTTTAAAAAAAATGTTATATAAGTAATTCTTTTATTAAAAATATATGAATTAAGTACCAAAAGAAATAAATTTAGTAATATGAGGTGGATCATTGTCTTACAACTTAGATTCTCACCTTTATATAGTATATTTTAACTATTTTAAATAGGCTCCTAGTCAATATTAACGTTATTTTCTTCATTGTATTCCTCTTGCTTACGCTTGACGTGAAGAACTAACTAAATTTGAGAAAATAAACTTATCTTGACTACCAAGTAAGGACCATCTCATATCACTAAGAAGATGCTAAAGAAGGAAAATGACCAAATTTTGAGAATAAGACCAACCAATGCAACTCGAAGAATCATGTCAAGAGTTGTCACTATGACCTCACCTAGTGCCTTCATGCATGAAACAACCATGAGGTGGTGAAACAAGAGGAACATGAGAAAATGTTGGAGTAAATAGGTCATCACCTAATAATTATTTATTTATTGGTTAATTATTAGGCCCCTTTTACTTTAATTACTTAAGTTAAACTTAAGAGTGCCTTTTTATTATTAGATTGAGATATTTTTTAGGTCAAGTTGTCTCATTGCATAGGATTAGGACACTTGTCACAACCTAATCAAATTAGGTCATCTAAGGTTTGCACTTTTTCTTTTATGAGCATTCATTTGTACTTTGTAATAATCCAGGTATTCACAAAATACAATTATAGGTTAATATCAATATCATATTCTTATGTGGATCAATTGCCCTTTCAAAGTTGCATGAGCATGATCAATGCTTTGATCTCTCATTTGTGATAATTTTATTTTGAAGATCTATAATGGAAACCCACCTAACATAGTTTCTATCACCAACAATCTTATAATCTCTAGAGGCATCAACAAGTTGAGACTAAATTGAGTCCATTAGATCCTTGATACCTCAAGTGACTTATGGCTATTTCAAGGAATAAACAAATAGTAGTTGGGCTTCTTCATCACATTTTCTTACCTCTTTCAAGGTTTCCAACGCTTTATCATGTGCAATGGTACATTTATCTTGTAAAAAAATCAACCTTTTCTCTAGAAAATTCAACTCTACTTCTCTTGTGGTCTGCATATTAAGATTGGATGTGTACTCTTTAACAAATCAACAATAAGCCTTATATTTTCAATTAGAGGTAAAGAGTTGTCTAGAGTAACATTGGGGGTTGTCTCTTGTAGAGTTTTGATAGCTTCATTTATCAAATCATTACCTCTTTGATATGACTCTATAGCCTCTTGCGTGACAAAGCAGAGAAAAGTGTTACTTAGCTTAATTTTGTCACTAGATGTGATCTTTGTCAAATCCACATAACCTGGGTGAGATGGTAAGTCGACTAGCTGATGTGGAAGCATAGGTTGGATTATAGTTTTTCTTGAAATAATACCTTTAAGAGTACTTATGAATGACTCTCTGGATGGATTTGATGGTTAAGGGTCCTTGGGAAATTCACTTCAGTTGGAATGACTTCCTTATCTTCCTCTTTATTCTTTTCTTCTTCCTCTTATTTTCCATTTTCTTCTTTTTCTTTTTCTTCTTCATCACTAGATGGCTTTCTATTTTCTTCCTTCCTTCTATCCTCATCATCCTTGTCTATCATTTTCTTTGTCTTTACTTCCTTCATTTTCATCTTTGTTTTCCTCTTCTCTGTTCCTGGTGGGTTCTTGATGTTCTTCTCTCTTTTCACCGGATTGATCCTTATGATGATCATTAGGGGTCTTAATGGTAGTTTCTTATGTGTCCATCTAAGGGGCAGGGGTCTCCACAATACCAAGTGTCTCATCAATAGTTTCCAAGATAGTATTATCCATTACTTCTACAACCGTAGCAGGTTCCTAAGTCTGAGTAGTGTGAGATGAAGAACTGGTTCTTGTCCCATAGCTCCTTTCTAATTTCCTAATCACATCATGAGTTTGTTTCCTTACTTTTTCAACATAGTCTTCTTCCTTAGTCATTAACATGTTGACTCTCTACTTGACTTTGAACAATGTAGAACATTCTGTCAACAAATTTGTAGCTTCTATCTCTTAGTGAGTAGAACTAACAAATTTTACAACTTCACTTCTCACCTTGTTTTCAAAATTTAAAGCTTCCTTCATTCTAAGCACTAACTCTTTCCACACTTTTTTAGTAACTTTTGACTGTATGGTATCCATGTTTATGTTACAGATAATTATGTACTGAGCAAAAGCATTTATGATGTTTTATTTTCCTTCATCATATAACTTAGTAGTTGACATAAGTTCATTATCAATCATATTATTCACTAAGGTTTCAAGAACCAAGGGTGGATGATTTCTTACTGGAGGAGATCGGGCATGTTCTCCACAAGGTCAGATGAGCCTTCTTCATTCTTCTTTGCATGTACATGAATTCGGTAGGTATCCTCTTCTACCTCTAACTCCTCATCAATGGAGATCTCCATACTAACTTTGAATCCTTCACCGAAGGTACTACCTCTTCTATTTCTTTTTCAGGTGATGCTCATCTTCTAGACCAAGCTTGATTTCTTTGTCTACAAAATCACTCAAATTCCTTTTCCTATAATCTTTTTCTTTCACTCTTCTTCTTCCTCCTAAAGTAGTAGATGGTGCAACAATAGGTGTGTCCTTCTTAGATGCCCTGATATTGGGACTGGTAGGGGCAATAACATCAACAGATGCACAGACACTTTGTTCTTTCCTTTTCCCTTTCTCAATATTAGCACTATTGGGGGTGGCAGAGCTGGAAATAGGTGTTGATGTAGTACCAGATGATAACCTTCTAGATTTTTTGGGTTTAGAGGATTGTTCAATAGTTTTGGTTTTCATTTTATCAAGAGCTTCCTTCAACTGTACAATGCCATCTTTAGTGTATGTTTGATCTTGGAAGAAAGCTTCAATTTTCTTTCTTTGTTTAGGCGTTGCAGCTTCCAAATAACTTTCAATAGATATCTCCTCATATGTACCTAATCTAGGTAGAGAGGGGTGCTTAGGATTAGCCAACATAATCTCAATGTACCTTTCTACCATTTTCTCTTCAATCTCATATCCCAGAGGTTCAATCCAACATACTTTGGGCTCTACGACCTTAATGATGCATTCATTGGTAGAGATAAGAAATGTTATCTCCTTCTCATACTTCTTCACCAAACTCCTTGGAATCTTATCTCTTTCATGCATTTCATTCTAAGAAACTACAAAGAATGTAGTCAAGGCATTGTTTTGTGCCCTAAAATATCCTACACTACATAGATGATCACTAATTTGATGAGCAACCAACATGTTGTTATCCCATATTATGTTCTTTCTTCTAGGGAACCTTAAGAAAATAGAATAACAAATAAACAACAAAAGTGCCAAATTTAAAGACATGTCTCTTCACCTTTGTCATCCTCAAATTTTTCATAAGTTATAACCTTAGCAACTCACAAAGATAAAAATCCTTTCTATTCACCACCATTTCATAAGCTATGTGAATTTTCATGGTCGATACAGAGTTTGCTCTATTCGTGAAGTAGAATTTTTTCCCAATCATAATGGAAACATACTTGACGGTGGGATTTGTGGTAGACTTTATGGTTAAGGCTCTTCCATCAAACTTGGCACTAGTTAACCTTGTGACCTCATCATTTTTCACTACTTTTAGAATTGGTATGGCACCAGTGTCGCAAAGACTAGTAGCAACACAAATTTCCTCCTTATTGATAATCCTTGGTTGATTTACCCACACAAGATTGCTATGAACCCTATTGAGGGCCATCTTGACAAATTTTGCCTCACTCTCACTGGAAAAGTTTAGAAACCATTTCCAAACATTTAGCTTCATTCAAAATAGGTTTTCATATTCTACCTTGAGTAGTAAGTCATCAGTTAACTCATTGTCCCACAAATCCTTCAGCTCTTGGTGATGAATTCTTTGAGCTTCCCACAAATGTATATTCTTGGATCTTCGATGGGTAGCACATGACTCGAAATGTGTGAGAACACACCCATTGGATCATTTTCATATAATTTCCATGAACATCTTCTAAACTTTGGTTGGGGCGTCTCATAAATTTCCACAATAGTAGGAGTGGCCATATTTCCCAAACAAACTTGAAAAAATTCAACATAGAGTTCCTTTAATTTTGAAAAACACGAAATTTAGAGAATACCTTTTGCTTGTCAAGAACTAGGGTTTCGATGTACGATACTCTGAGTCGCTTCATTTCTTACTTCAACTTCCACTACTTCTCCCAATTTGTGCAAATATGTTATTCCTTAGCACAGTCTCTTGCTTTATTATTTACTATTTTTCCCTAATTTTACATTTATTGGTTTTCCACTTTAAAGTTGTCAACTGCTTTGTAAAATACACTGTAAACCAAGAAGAGCTCCACAATTCTTCTATTTTACTTGATTTTTGCTAGAATTTCCTTCAAATCCATCAAAATGGAGATTCACATTACTTATCCTTGTGTCATCACAAGACACCTCATATATCGAGGGCTTGTTATATTTTTCTGTGAATGCTCCCCCTAAAGGAATTATTGGGTTTAGTTCTTAGAAGAGGTATCTACACCAAATGAAAATGCTGGATCATTTGGTTTATCCTTATTCTTAGGTTCTTCCTTCTTTCTCTAATTTATTTCCATTTCTTTCCTTACTTCTTTGGGATCTACATTGTTCACAAGCTTGTTCTTCTGTTTGGGATTTAGTTTGTTCCCAACTTTGCTACTACAAAATTTTGAGATATGTCCTGGTTTATTGCAAGTGTGGCACACAACATATCCTTGATTAAACAAATTTGCATTCATCCTTGACCTGCATTGATTATCCTTGTGTCCAAATATATTGCATGTGTAATAGTAGCCTTGAAAAGAATGAATTCTTCTACTGGTAATAAACCTGTTCATCACCATCTGGTTTCTATATTTGGTAGCTCTATGTCCAAACTTGTTGCAAACATAGCATTGTCCAACAAAGAATCCAACATTTTGACTTATTCTATTCTGGTTCATCCTACTTCTACATTTTGTTGCTCTATGACTAAATTT
>VDFB02062048.1:0-38421 GCA_007258455.2 Sequoia sempervirens | reverse complement strand
AGGCCCTAACAATGTCAAAGAAAAATACCGACTTTGGACATATGGCTGATGACCTTTTGCAAAATTTTCTTACGAAATTAAAACCCATTTTAGATGAAACAATGTAGATTCTAAATATGTAATTTGTTTTGCAATTGAATTATTTTTTGTATTTTTCAATTAATTTCTAATAAAATTGGTCCATAAACTTTAAATATCAAAGTTTTTTACTATTTTAATAACTTTTGATCAATATAACATTTTGACAAACGGATTGCACGAGAGCAAACTTCAGACAATTCTTTTCAATTTGAAAAAAAAAAAAGAAAATGATAAGTTTAGGTCATCTTATGTATGTCGTACATGACAATTTTTCAAAATGACAAATCTGCCTAATAAAAAATTAACAAAAATATTCAATGTACCATAAAAATATCAAGAGCAAGCTTCTGAGTCATAAAACTTTTCCCAAAAGGATTTAGAAAAATACGATAATTTAAGTCAAAATATGGATGCCGTACACGTGCATGGTATGGTAAAAAAAAATGACTTTTAAACAGTGGTTTTTAGAAATGCCTATTAAAACTCAATTTGTACAATCTGGGTATTGAAATAAATTACATATTTGGAAACTAGACTCTGAGCACTACATTTTATGATTATTGACTTTTTTAATGATTTCATCTCTAAGTGCTTCAAATTTTAAGGTCAAATGTGTCAAATATTGAAAATAAGGGAAAACACTTCCACTTTTTGGCCAAAAAGTGGACTCAACTTCTTGCACACACCCTTTTATATTTCCCCACATTCACAACTTCTTCAATTTGATTTTATTTTATAATTTTTTTAACTATGTCTTATAAATTTACACCAAAGATTAAACCATTAAAACATTTGGTTTATTAATTTAATCTTGCATGTAATTTATTTGAACAATCTCATCAATTTAATATTTTTATTTAAATATTCCATCTTAAACCATAGGTTTAATTTATTAAAATCAAATAAGGACTTTAATAAATTTTATTTAATCAAGGCATAAATTAAATAAAAGATTTCATTGAATTATTCTAAAGCCCTTTTGATTTTCAATAATTCTTTATTTAACGTATTAGTCAAACAAAGGAACTCATCAATCACATTACTCAGAGAAAATACTATCAAGCAACACCAAACTCTATAGCGAAACAGAAGGCAAAATGACAACATTGACAACACAACTCAAACTGACCCTACAAATGGGGTGTGACACACATATACTCATCCTTGACGAGGATGATGGCTCCATGTGGGGGACCCAATGCTACCTCTGAATCGACAACCTCCATTAGGATTTAGGCACACTCAATCTTGGAAATTTAGGTGGAGTCGATGCTTGGTACCTACAGCCTGTAGCAAATCACACAGTTGAACATGTGCATAGAAAAATAGTCACACACCATGAAGGTAAAATCACAGCATCTCGGGTCACTCACAAGCAAGTGATGCGACCATGTTCCCCTTCACCAATACAACGACACACAATAAACCAATCTCAAATCATGATAAATCATACATCCAATAAATGCATAGTACTCATATCAATGATAACTCACATAACAATTAAACTAATCTACTAAATATGATATAAGCATAAAACATCAAATATAATAGTTTCATCAAATATCATCAAACTAAGCATCAAAGTGTCACATTATCCAAGTGTCATCAAACATGTATCATCAAGTCCAAATACATCTATGTAATTGTCAGAAACAAAAGCAACCTGAGGGGCACTACAAAAATTAAAAGATGTTTGAAACAACAAGCCTATCCTCCAAAACTAGAAGAACCTAAAGGTGAGAAACATGTGCCAAAATAGAAAAATGGTGATACAATGAAAGATATGATTGTAAAAGTAATACAAATACTAGAATTTCATGTACCAAAGGAAATATGAAAACCAAAGAAAAGAACTTTGTGGTTCATCAAATGACTATTATTCATCCACAACCACAAGTAAAAAATAATAGGTCTGGGTTAGAAAAAAAATGCCTAATATCACCAATGTGCCAAGTACAAAAGGAATATGAAAAAGAGATGCATGTAATAGAAAAGGTTGTTGGATATTCAAGGTGAAACTTGCAGCAATAGAACTTAATAAAGTGGTTTGCATATCTAAAATTATGTTTACAAGATTACCAATAATGTATTATGTTATTAGTAGTTGCAAGCATGAAAGAAAATTAGAAACACCACAAGTTGAGAATCACAAGTGACACAAGATATACGTGGAGAAACCCTTGCGAGAAAAAACTCCACACCCAAAGAAATCCAATGTTTGTATTAATATTAAAGGAAATACATCAATACAACAATCCTCTCCAAATTTTGACAACACTTTGTTATTCTGACAACTTGCAAACAAACTCTATAAACCACCATCTCAATGCTCCAATATATAGAATTTTGTGGGAGAGAATACCACAAATGGTATCCCAAAACAACAAGAAAAACCCACACCTTAGTGGACAACCCAAAAACATGGTAAAAAATATTAAATGATCACATGGCCTTCCCATGGGTGCCTAACCCATAGCGAATGAAAATTGGTCAATACCAAGTGCTCCATAGCTCTTTGACGACTCTGACGGCTTCATGCAAGAACGTGCACCAACATGAAAACTTGGGAACTCCACCATGCAAAACATATAAATAATATGCATTGCAAAGTGGTCCCCACCCATAAGTTGGATACCCAAATGGAATATGTTCCTAGGATGCTCTATAGCCATCACTGTAGTGGGTCCACCTCTTTGAATGAAATTATAATTTTTCATAGGAAAACAAATAATAAATATATTTCCCTCATGTCCTCTAGAACACTTTCCAAAGAACATAGAGACACACAGTTATCAACTTAGGATAACAATTATAATGTCACATATCCTCAAAATTCTCCCACTTGACATTATACATTACAATTAAATCCATGAGATACAAATAAAATATATAATCAAGTATAGTGATCAAGGCCCACAACCTTCCGACACCAAGAAAACTTATATGTGGTCACTAGCTTCATGAGAGAATCTACAACATTATCCAAAGTGTCAACCTTCTCAATCAAGACCTTACCATTCTCAACCATTTCTCATACAAAGTGATACTAAACATTAACATGCTTAGTACGAGCATGATACATAGGATTTGTGGCTAAACATATGACACTCTGACTGTCACATCCAATCCTCATTGTCCTACAATCAAAACCAATACCATTACCAAGTCTTTGTAACCAAACTGCCTCCTTAGAGGCATGTGTAGCAGCCATATACTTTTCTTTAGTGGTGGACAATGCAACTATAGAATCTTTCAAGGGACATTTATAAGCAAAATGCCAAACTTCTCCACACTTAAAAGATTTGAAAGGTATCTTACTTTTATACTTTTTGGTACCTCTCTTCAACTTACAAAATTTTCTTCTTCTTCATCAGTGTCACTATCTGTATCAGATGCATCATAAATCTCCATCTTACTAGCTTTGAAAGCTTCTTCCTTCTTTGGATCTTCTTTGTAAAATTCTCTCATTTCAAATGCAATGACGACACCATATAATTGATCCATTGACAATTTATCTAAATCTCTAGCTTCCTCAATAGAAGATACTTTACGACTATAATATTTAGGAAGAGATCTCATTACCTTTTTGACACCATTGATTCTTCAAGATCTTCACCAAGTCCTCTGATTGCATTGACCACTTCATCTACCCAGAGCAAATATCCAACAATATCTTCAACCTCTGACATTTTTAAGTTCTCAAACTTACCTCTATAGATCCACAACTTGGTTTTCCTTACTTTGATGTATCCTTCATAGATGCCACTAAGCTTTTCCTATACCTCCTTTATTGTCTTACAATGCATTAATTTTACAAGATTATAATCTGTTAGCCCACTTAAGATAGAATTCTTAGCCTTTCCATTGTTCTCATAAGCCCTAATCTCTATCGGATCAATTGGAGGAGTAACAAGAACAACATAACAATCTTTGATAGATTTCCAAACACCAACCCCTAAAGAGGATAGATAGGATTCCATCTTGAATCATCGGAAAGAAAAATGTGTTCCATCAAATCTAGGTGCTCTGTGAGGCCCTTCTTGTGCCATCTTCGATCTTCCTCAAGATGTTAGACTTCTTCTAAGGAACTAGGCTCTGATAAAAATTATTGAACACACATTGGAATACTAAGAGGAGGGTGAATCAATATTCTATCAAATCTCAAACCCTCTGGAGAAAACTTAAAATTTATAGCACAAAAAAAAACATGAAAGATGAATATAATACACAACATTAGATGTACTTGGAAACCCCAAAGGGGAAAACCATGATGAGAAAAGTTACTAGGAGCTACTATCCCGATCTGGCCTCACAAATGAATAACAGTTGCAACTTTTTTTAGGGCTACAACCCAAGGAGGCTAATACTCCTTGAAAAGAGGTTTTAGGGTCACTCCTAAGGAAGGTACAACTACCTACAAACTTTGTTTTAGGGATAAAACCCAAGGAAGCAACTACTTGATCTACGAAAAAGCTTAGAAAATATTACAACATGACAGTCCTTCCATTATTTGAATTTGACAATTAGGCCCACTCCTTTTGATGATTGCAATTATGCTTTTTCCCCTCTTTTGATGATTGCAATTCTACTTTGACAAATCTTCTACAACTTCTTCAAATGTCTTCTTTGTAGCTTATTGGTTCACTGCTTTTAGCCTTCAAGAATTTTTAACTTTGGCTCACTACTTTCAGCCTTCAAGAAGTTTTAACTTTGGCTCACTACCTCCAAAAAACAATTAGGCTCACTCTTCACTTCCCTTCTATTACAAAAATATGATCAACTTGAATTTGAACAATATCTACAACTTTTTCTCTTTCTCTTTCAGTCGCCTAACAGGTATCATAATGCATTACACATCCTTGGCACCAACACATGACCTAGATCAACTAGCTTTACAATATATACATGATATTATATTAATTATATTACATATGTTAGCCTATAGCAAAGAATATTGCAATTACAAGTCAACCAAAGATCAAACAACAACATGAAACGTGTAGAGGGAAGGACCCAAAGGACTACTTGCAACACCAAGAAGAGGAACATTATTTGTGGATTCCAACACACACTTAACTTGGTCCTAAACACTCAACACAAATTTGGTCTTTAACAAACATCTGCACGCTTCACAAATTCAAATTAGGTTGGCCTTAAGCAGGAAAACATGAAACTTGTAGCATGTTGGCCTTTACAACTTGGTGGTACACATAAAGTATTAAACATTACTTATGATTCATCCAGATGAATCAACATGACCCATACAACACCTTCAAACACTTCTTAGACTCTGCACAACCTTTAACTTGTGGCACACACCTTCAACATACCTCATTTGGCCAGGAAAAAGTATAACCTAGCAACACCTTCATTTTGGACCACAGATAATTTTGAAGAAACCAAAAAACATCTTGCAGAGTAATGGAAAAAATCACATGATATTCAAGAACACTCTCATACAACCATTTCATAACTTCAGGCATCAAGTTGACGCAAGCCAAAAGACATGAAACCAACCACCAGACAACACAATGTTGCACTTTGTCACATACAAATTTCTCTATAGAAGGAAAAATGATATGAAACTTTGGATATAGCACCTTCATAACAAATTGAACTTATATTTTGAATCACACAACCATATCTGTAAACACAGAGGTTCATACAAAGCCAAATTTTGCACCTTTGTGAGCATCTTCATAAAACTAACATAGTCTTCAAACTATCACTTCCAAAACACCTTTCCTATAACTCAAATGATCTAAAACTTAGATCACACATTATTTGAAACATCAAAAAGCTATCTTCCAAATTGCGGGAGCAAAGCATCACTAGTGGAGAAATGTGAAGCATTTCTTAGAGACTGACAACAAATCAGCCATACTGTAACTCACTTTTGATATCAACAACTCTCTTACATCAATGACAACCAAATTGCAACAATCTCATACATACATTTGACATCAATGATAACCAAGCTTATCAAGTTGCAACAATTAATTCATAAATCAATGAAGATTGATATAGAACAAGCTCCAAATGTGATTAAGATGATAGGTCAACAATGATGATGTGGCTATCAGCAAAGAGTGGATGAATTTCCTCAAATTAATCCTCCAAATATATGTAATTTGAGACTATACAAACAAGGATGATATGCCTGCAAGATACAAATCCCAATTAGCTATGTCTGGAAGATGATGGATGTCTTGCTACATTGAACCAATAGGGACAAAAGATGTGGTGATACTAAGATAATCAAGAACACCATAAGATGAAGAATGATTCTTGATTTGAAGAGTGGGAATATAAAGACAAGTCTTTGAACCATGAAAACATGCAAGGCCTATCATATACTCAAGCCCCTCTAAAGTATCATCATCAAAGGGTATACAATTTGCATCTACAAGAGGAATGAGATAATTTGCATCAAGATCCTCTAGGAATGGAGAGATATGAGGGTCTCCATGAATATCCCAAATTCAATTACAAAGTGTGTGGGGACAATCAATGTTCGATACACACATATAGTGTCATGATGAACACTAGAAAAATTACTCCTACAACATGATCACTAATAATGCCCCATGTTGATCTACTCCTTGGTATTTCTTGTGTAGGTATGAGTCCATAAAGATAAGGAAAAAGATCAAGCCACCTAAGTCGTGTCAGGATGTTGTGTCGCTGAGATTCATAATTATCCTTTTCTAGGATGACCATAGAAGGACAAATAAAAAACCCATGATACTTCCTTAAAGGGAAAAAAAAGACATAAAACCTCAATGCATGTAAAGCAGATCAAATAAAGTCATCTCATGCAAACAAATCCTTTCCAAGTGCTAAGATGTCCAAGTAATTGACAAAAATGTGAAATCACAAAAAGTGAATAAAATGTACTTGGGCCAAATTTGGAAAAAGTGCATGAATGGATCTAAAGAGCTCTGAAATAACTTTTCAATGCCACAAGAATCACAAAAATCAAATATACAAGAAAAATTTATGAGCTCGAAAGCAAAAAATGATGATATAAAGTTGACTAAGAATAAAATGAACCAATAAAAAAATCTAATGATGAGACCTACACCACAGGAAAGTACACAAAACCATATTTGTATGATATCTTGTTTGCCTGATTTTGACATTGTATGCCCAAGTTATGCCAAAAGGAAAAAAATAGCTCCTTTAGGTCAAATGGGGGCTAAGAGGGGGAAAGGGGTGTCCATATAGTGTTGACATCAACATGATGCTAGTAAAGAATATTCAAGGAATATTCCCCTTTGTCGCTAGAAAAATCCAATCGGAATACACTTGTAAGGTGTCAAAATATGTGATATAGACAGAATATTCTATCTTGGGTGTAGGGTCGTTGCCAAAATATATTTTTTGGTAGAACGTTTGTTGAAGATCCTCTTAAACAAAATATTTGAGTTGAATTCCTATTGTCAGATGATAAGTTTGGTGCTATTGGTGACATATTTTAAATTGTGCGAGTGAGAATATGTAAAAGACTATAGGAATCAAGCAATGATGATGAGAATGGTAGGTGTCGTTGGCTAGCTGCAGGTGGGGCCCATTGGGGGTGACCTGGTAGAGTACACCTACCACAAGCCTATGTACCCTGGGTACACCCCTTTTTAATTAGATTTTTTATTTATTTTTATTTGATTTATAGAAAACCTAGAAAAAATATTGAATAAAAACCAAGTTTTTAAAAAAAAAAACTTTGTACTTGTGAAGAAATTTAATGGTGGCTAGGTTATATGATGACATATAGAATTACAAATGTACATATGACTGTAGTTTCCCAACTAATAATTTCCTTTTCCTTTTTTTTAACTTCTCCAAATTCGATGAAGTGACAAGAAATATTTAGGTTTTTTATCATTCTGGACTCAACGATGATGTATATTTTGCTGGACAGGATGAGTTGATTTTACCTCAATGCTAGATATTTTAAAATTTAGATAGGAAGTCATAGATCTGGAGCTTTAATACCATTTTGGAGTTGATAGTGAACTCTACAGCTCCCAAAAATATCTATAACCAAAACACCTATCACAAACGAGAGATCAAAGCATTGATTATGCTCATGCAACTTTGAGAGGGCAATTGATCCACATAAGCATATGATATTGAGATTAACCTATAATTGTATTGAATGTGAATACCTGGGTGATTACAAAGTACAAATGAATGCTCATAAAAGAAAAAGTGCAAACCTTAGATGATCTAATTTGATTAGGTTGTGACAAGTGTCCTAATCCTATGCAATGAGACAACTTGACCTAAAAAAGATCCCAATCTAATAATAAAAAAGTACTCCTAAGTTTAACTTAAGTAACTAAAGTAAAAGGGGCCTAATAATTAACCAATAAATAATTAATTATTAGGTGATGACCTATTTACTCCAACATTTTCTCATGTTCCTTGTGTTTCACCACCGCATGGTTGTTTCATGCATGAAGGCACTAGGTGAGGTCATAGTGAAAACTCTTGACATGATTCTTAGAGTTGCATTAGTTAGTCTTGTTCTCACAATTTGGTCATCAAGTCCTTCTTTAGCATCTTCTTAGTGATATGAGACGATCCTTACTTGGTAGTCAAGATAAGTTTATTTTCTTGACTTTAGTTAGTTCTTCACGTCAAGAGTAAGCAAGAGGAATACAATGAAGAAAATAATGTTAATATTGACTGGGAGCCTATTTCAAATAGTTAAAATATACTATATATAAAGGTGAGAATCTAAGTTGTAAGACAATGATCCACCTCATATTACTAAATTTATTTCTTTTGGTACTTAATTCATATTTTTTTTAATAAAAGAATTACTTATATAATGTTTTTTTTAAACCATGCAATAAAATTTAACAAAAGTAATTTATATGGATTTACAAAATGATCTCATTCTATTGCAAGTATGATGGTGTTTTCATTGATGTCAACATAAATTCTAATGACTAGTCTTGTCATTGATGTCAACTATGGGAAGAAGATGTTGAGGATATTAAAAAAATTGTGAAAAAGAGAAAAATAGGTTGTGCATGTGTAGTTGATACTTTGAGGAAGTGTTGTGAGTACATGGAGCTATTATTATGTTGCAAAGTTTGAAGATGAGTTGAAATGAAGTAATGACTGAGATGATGTCTTTGGTACTTGGTTTCCAAGTGCTTTTGAGAAAATTTAATAAATAGAGTAAACTATGTTGTGCAAGAGTTCATAGTGTGCTCTAGTATTGTGCTCCGTGTTCTTTTAGTGTTGATACTATTCCTGTGTTGATCTTACAAGCTATTCAAGGTTTATAGAGGTTGCTATATTCAAAATTTGGGTTTCTGGATCGTTGTATAGTGCGAGATATTTTCACCACTATGTGAACTAGTTATTCAATGATGTTTTCTGTGGCCTGGGATAAATGTATTTGCTCTGCATTTCTCTATTGTTTAGCTTCAAGTTGTGCATGTTTGGGAAGTTGATTATAATTCTTTTGTATTTCTTTATTCAAATTTTTACTTGATTTGGTGTGGTACAGTGTGAGTTTCATTTATCAGTCTACAAATAAGGATTACCAGTTGTCTTGAGTTGAAGTATTTGTTGATGTGAGCTTGGATGAAGTGTTTGATGAATCTTAAGTAGTTCATGGATTATTCTGGATTAAGTTCAAGTGAATTATGTTGTCTAAAACTTTCAGCTTGGTTTAAGGAAGCGTGCACTTAATGTTTATGGTTTTTTGCACGGGTGTTGGACGACCTTGTGTTTAACACTACATGTGAGGCTTGTGGAAGTGTGTTGAAGTGTTTTGAGATCTATTTGGGTCTTAATTAAGGATTTATGTAGGTCACTTTTTTGTTCCTTTCCACTGCAGGAATGTTTAGGTTCTAACCTATTTTGAATTTGTATGTACAATGACTAGTGGCTAGCATTGGAGAAAGTTTTTGAGGTAGAGCTTGATATAAATATGTATGGTGCTAATGCAAGAGGTGTGAACGGAAGAGTAAGAAGCAAGATAGATGTGAGATTGATGTGAGTAATGTGTGTGATGCAAATTTGAGCAAACCAGTGTGAACTTCATGTTAGGGTTCCTGAAGGTAGTGAGCTGAAGGCATCCAAAATCTTTCATGTGAGACTGTGAAAGTGAGCGAGCAATTGTGGTGGAATCCTTGTTGCACTAAGAAGTGTTTTCTTTGTGTAACATTCTTCTTCTATCTTCTTGTATTCTTTTTGTAGCAGTGAGCCCTAGTTATGAGCCTTTTGGATAGTGTGTCCTATTCTGGCATTGAGTCTCTTTGTATAGCTTTGCTATTACTTATAAATTGTGGGCTAATCCTCACCATGGTTTTTCCCTCATTGGGTTTTCCACATAAATCTGGTATTCTCTTATGTATGGTGTTGTGATTTTAGTTTTTGTTATCTACATTTCATGCTTAATCAATCTAACAAAACAAGGGTTTGATGAATGCTTTTGGATCTAATTACTATTGAGGGTTTTGAAGGTTTAATTTGCTACAACTGATTCACCCCCCCTCTCAGTTGTCTTGTTCATTTCAACACATTCTACTTTTTAGAAAATAATATATCATTTATAATATATAACACTACATTAAAATAAAGTTACTTTGGACTTGAGGCTTTATTTTGATATACATTCCATAAGGAATTAATTTAACCCTTCTTTGTTTTTAATAAAAAGTTGTCCATATATATTAATTTATAAAAATATTGTATATTAAGTTTTAAAAAATAGGTAGAATGACATGACACTTTAAAAAAATTATGTAAGGATAAATTTTACACAAAATATCATAAAAAATAAGTAAAATTGCTAAGTAGCAAATACTATTCTAGTAGGAGGATGTGGAAAACCATCTAGGAGTTCTTGACCAATTGGAATAGGATCCCACCCCATGATGCTCACTTTCTTTGTATTTTTAATGGAATTATTTCAAACAAGAGAAATGACAAGATTTACTTGTAGAAATTTTCATTGGAAGGCCACCCAAAAACACCCTTCCATAGATTTCAAAAAAATAGATTGGTCATGTGTCTATTGGAACAAACTGCATTCTCTATGCTAAGGAGAGCCATGTGAGCCATACGAACCATGGGAGTGATACCTAAATCTATCATTCTGACTATGACCATATTTTCACCTTCATGGAGGGGAAGGACCCTTACTAGAGTGGGAATGTGGCACATGAGTGATAGTATAGTGACAATGGTCAATAAGAGTCTACATATGAGCAACTTTCAAGGAAATTTTTGTAGCTTGCACTTGCATCTATAGTGTTACATTAGAACAAATCAAGGCTTTATAAAATAATGAAAAATGAGAATCCACAACAATTCTTGAAAAAAAGGTTGATTTTTTATCTTTCTATATATTGAAAAGAATCTCCACTTTAAAAGCATGCCAAATTTGAGTGAATTTAGCTAGAATTTTTTACCAATTACGTAGAAGAATCATGTGCCATGAAAATGATTTAGGTTGAAATTGGCTAAAGAATTTATAATACAAATCCAAAAATCTTAAGCCCATAGAAAAAACCAAAAAAGATTCTTGAGAGTGTCTAAATGACCATAAAAAGATAGCAGGGTTTAGAACACCCATATAAATCAAACATTATCCAATGACGAGTAGATAAAACACCAAGAAAAATGTGCATTGTTAATAAGTGACAATGGACTAAAAACCCATTTGTAGTTGAGCTTTTGAATAATTGTCAAGTGTATAGAGAGCCATGAATAACATTTGCAAGGCTTATAATTGTGGAAAGGGCATCAAAATACCATTTATAATCCTTCCATAGGGATTGGTGCATATAAACCCAATCTTGTGAAGCATCTTAGGAAGGATTGATTCCATAATGGTATGAAAAGACTCATGTGCAAGGTTGGAGAACCTAAAATTGACCTTGAAACTAGGCCCTAGGAATTTAATTCTTAGTGGTTTTGAATATTTGAAATGAAATGAGTCCCTCTATGACATTTTTTTAGGGCATGAATCCAATGAAATTTGGCTAAAATTCCATATTGTTAAGTGATACTTGGGGACCACTAAAGAAATTGCTAGTTGATGAATCCTACTTCTAAAACCATTCCCATTCCAAAGAAACCAGGGTGTCTTTTCATATACTATTGGAAACAACAATGCCTTGAATTTGATATGCTTAGTTTTTTTAGAAGTTTGACAAGCACAAAGGGATTTGAACAATTCTTTGGAAACCTTGTCCCTAATCTTAAGCCAATGAAGGTGGGCTTTAATGTGATCTCCCCAAGTTGAATGATTATATGCAACTTACTTTTATTATTGAAGCTTAGTCATTCCCAATTACAAAGTAGGCAAAACTCCAAGGTGGTGGCCTCATAGGAGTGGTAGCAAACAAAATGCTAGTTGGTACCCAAAACTGCACAAAAAAGGAGTACACTTGATGACATCATTCCACAATTGAATCCAACAAATCCCTTGGTGGAGACATGGCTCTTGGTTTCAAATATGTTGAATATGTGCAAGAGTGGGTTTAACAATTATGTGCTAAGGAAAAATTGCACTTTTCAACCATGGGTGTGACAACTTTGTTAGGAATAGGATCATAGAGCAATATATAATAAAATGAATGCATACATAAAATATAAATATATAGAGACACAAATATATGTGGTTCACCCAATATGGGATACATCCACGGAGAAAACAACAATCCTTCCTTTATTTCATCCAACAAAATGAAGGGATAACCTACATCACATATGTTCCAACTTCCTCTTTGCTCTCTTATGGTCTCCCCATACAATAAAAAGTCGTAATACAATACTATCGTGCATAAAGAGAGTTGCTTTCCAAGGGGAATACCAACATAATCTCTACTATCAAATTTGTGACCTAATGATGAACGATCTATATTTATAATGAAAAGATATATAAAATTTAGCTTCAAAGGTGCTACCCTCAAACCCCCATCAGGGCGTGCGGCCTCGAAATCTCAAAGGGAGGGGTAAACCTCTCTTCCCCCCTCTCCCCCCCCCCCCCTCTTCCCTAGAATGAAATGGGCTTCAAATGCAGTTGTGAAAACACACAAAAAAAAAGGGTTCAAACTCCATTACCAACAAGCTTACCACCCAACGTTAAATCTACTAAAAAAGTGACCCAAAAGATATCTTCTAGCAATAGTTCAACAAGTAAAAAAAAGAATAATTGACTTTCAACATAAACCTATCAAGTCATTTGAGAACAATTTTGGAATAAAAATAGGCTAGAGAGTGTGCAAATTGTGATATTGCTATCAAGATTGAATCCTGATAACAATATCACATAAAGATAGAGATTTGTCCATATATACCATAAGCAATTATACACAATTGTAATGATGAAAATCATTACATTAAGATAAAAAGATCCCAATCAATTACATGTATAATACCTCACCCCTTTCTCACCAACTAACAAGTGAATGAAAAATTAATGCACAAAAGAACATTGCATTTACCAATTCAATAATATTGAACCAATTAAAATAATTTCTACAATCAAACGTCAAAAATAAATTCTTCCAACGTCACCATTAGTACTCCCAAAGGAGTTGTTACTAACAATAAAGATTGATTTTTCCTATGAAATTGAAGTGCCTTCAAAATAATTAATAAACCCCCAAAGAACAGCTAAGCAGACGTCAATTTCAAACATTGCTTCTGTCCTCAGTTTTGTTGCAGTACACGCCTTCATTGGATTCACGTTGTCTGTTGGTGCATTGAAACCATTATTGCTAGAATTTAGAGTTAGTAAGGAGGTCAAATGGGCATGGGAGTATCCATCAAGTTTTCCTAGGAAAGGTGGGCCAAAGTGTTTATGAGATACGTGTGTTGCAAATCATACCATTTTTGCCATTTCCCTTATTTCATGTGAGTCATTGTCGGCTGCAATGATGAGATTTGGTGGCTCAACTTTAAGTTTTACCCAAGACCTTTTCAAAAGCCCACTTCTTTAAGGGAAGTTGTAAAGATTTAGGACTTTATACTTTTGATTGGGATACTTTTTACTAGTTTGTTATCATTATCTCTTTCTTCCTCCTTTTGCCTTTTTTATCTTGTGGATGCTTGAGTTCGGGGCTTTTTAGATTCCTACAACAACGATCTTGCATTACACTTGTGTTACACTGATTGTCGAACGACATTATCATTACCTTGGGAAATCCATCTACAAATAAGGATGTTCACACTTCAACTCCTCATGTTTATGAAGTTTTATTTTAATCATTAGAACTTTGTAAAGAGTAGAATGGAGTTTTTTAATCTTGGTTTTGGGAGTATTATTAGAACAACTAATAGTGGACAGCAAATATTTGTAGGCAATTTAAAAGTGAGAACTATGATATAATTATATTGTACACACATATTTGTTAATTTATAGATTAAATGAGTTTATTTATTTATTTTATTGAAAAGTTTTTATATGTAGAGATGGTATGAAAGGCATATTAATAAACTGATTAATGAAATGCTAATTAATGAATGGATTAATGAACTAATTAATTTACTGATTAATTAAGAGTGCCCCTAAAATTCGGCTGGTAGGTGAGGTAGATTAGTTGCTGGGCATGAATAATTTTATGTGGGTTTGTGTTTTTGGTGCTGTTATATTTAAGTACTCATTATAGTTTTGTAATAGATAGTTTTGAAGTATTATTATAGTGATTAAACGTTGAAAATAAATAACATAGTTTTTCATAAAGTGTTGTTTAAGATAAATAGATGTAAACAAACATTAATAATTAGATTCCCTTAAATAATTGCATTGAATAAAAAAATATTATACAAATGCGTTTTTTAAAATTGATAAAGAAGTTGCAAGCGTTATAAAGTTTTTTTAGTGGTAAAATGATGTTTTGTTGTAGCACGTGCTTAGTGATTAAATCATACTTTATGCTATTAGATCTACGACAATGAAATTTCAACATATTGAGATATGATATGCACTTTATCTTGGTTCACTTTTATACTTGTGACGCTGATCTATATGCACCCACAATTATGACCCAATGTCTATAATTCTAGACATTTGATGTGGTTTTCATCCCTACACTTTTAATCTTCAAAAATATATTTGCTTATGTTGTATAGAGTTTTTGGTGCCTAGAGACACCATTAGAGTTTTTTGTGCTAGGTGTGGGAAGTGGCTTGTTCCCTTTCCTTTACCTTAGTCAAAACCTTGAATCAATTTAATAAATCTTAAATAATTTGGAAGACACATCAAGTAAAAATACACATGTTTATTATGTTATTATGATCTTAGATGCCAATGTAAACCACTCAAATGTTCTAGTAGTTAGATGATACAATGTTATGATGCTTAGGATAAATCTCTGAAGTGAATTGGGGTTTGTCCTCTTATGCAATACCCTAGTGTCATAATTTAAATATTTTGTGCTTGAGATAGTGAACAACTACTACTTGGAAGTGAGTTGGGTTGGACTTGTATTTAAATTGGAAATTTAAAGTTTAGGATAAAAGCACATGTTTGGTTTTCAACTGCATTGAAAATAAATAGGTGTGTAGGTTGGGTCTGGACCATTAGGGGATAGGGACTCAAATTTTAATTTAAGGTAAAGCTAGATGGCAACTCATGCACAAGAATATGTCAGTTGGACACTATTTTATTGTGTTAGGCAAAAATGATACGAGTGAGTCTTGAATGAAAGGGGAAACATGTTAAGGATGTAATTTTCACCCTTACATTTTGCTCCCAATATGACTTATATGTGAACTACAACAAGTCATGTATGTCAGAGTAAACACATAGTCAACATGGAAGTAAATTACATTTACACATATAAAATATTATTTTTTCCTAAGAAATCTACTCAAGGCCATAAATATCTTATTAGTAATTACAATAACCAAATTTGTCAAAATAACAAAGAAAATATGAATAAGAAACACAAAGGCTATTCCATTCATCAGTGATTCAAAAGAAAATTATACATATAGTCTCTTGGATAGATGAATTCTAGTGACACATGTGTAAGAGGATATGTGTTAACTTAAATCAAGAGAGGGATAACTCAATAAATAGAGAAGATGGTGAGACCTACTTTTCATCAATTAAGGAATTATGAGGCATAGTGATTTGAACCTCAAGTGGATTGAGGGATAAAACCTTAGATGTGTTGTAAGTGTGTGGAAGCAATGTGGAGATAAAAGGTCTAGATATAAAAAGAATACAAGAATTGGAGCACACTATTTTATAATCTATGTGTTTTGTATATGACATACCCTCATGGAGATGTATGGTAGCTCATTTACTCATATATATCTTATCTAAATGTCTACCTATCAATACCTATATTTTTATGTTACAAATGTACATGATCATGAAGACAAGATTCATTGAGGAAGTTGACTCAATTGATATCCCATATATGACATTTTATCTCTCATTTGGTAGGATTCTAGTTGTGTCTTGTGCTAACAAGTATCATGTCATGAAATAACTATTGAATATCTATAAGATTATTGTGTGGTGATCTATAAGGTTGTACAACATTTTTCGCTAAGTTATGAAATGTGTTCTTGGTGCGCACCAACACATAGGGATATAAGTGTGCTACAAAATGAAGAAAGGGTTATTGGAAACATTGCGTAACATGACCCTTAATACTACATGAATTAAACATGATATAAAAGGTTGCATACAAGTTGGGTGATGTCTTTTTATTTGCATGATATTGTTCCAATTATTGTGTATATGACACATGGAGCAAGGATTTGCACACAAATGTGTGGCATGATTTTAGTGCTACATGTTTGTTATATGGTGCAAGAACTTGTGCACTTTGGTGCTTGTTGGTGTGAATAAGGTTTCCTACCTAAATAGTTCACATAGTAGGTCCTATTCACATGTTAATTTTACTTAGGTCCTAGGAATATTTTTAGAAGTCTTAGGTGTCATGTGATCTTATCATGTCATTTAATACTTTTTCCAAGGTCATTTAATATTTGATGAGTTAGTTGTCACATGACATATGATTAAGACACTTGTCATGACCCTGTCTAATCCTATGTCTCACCTTGGCTATCTAACCAAGGGTCTCTCATACATTGTATATTGAATTATATATGTATAATTGATAGGAATACAATATATTCTTGTCATATTGATATTCTCTATCTTTGTGCTTTCTA
Source organism: Sequoia sempervirens (assembly GCA_007258455.2). Lineage (NCBI taxonomy): Eukaryota > Viridiplantae > Streptophyta > Pinopsida > Cupressales > Cupressaceae > Sequoia > Sequoia sempervirens. The sequence goes on along the minus strand of VDFB02062048.1, from coordinate 21,171 downwards.
TTTGGCCACTAGATCTTGGCTAGCTATCTCCATAGCCAACTCTTACATGGTATCAGAGTAGGTTGGGTGCCTTTGGTTAGAATGTTTTTTTAGAGATCTTAGTAGATCTTGAGAATTTGAGTATTCTCTTCTCTTGTATCATATAATGATTTAGAGAATAAAAAAACTTGATATAAATACTAGATTTTGGGGGGTTCCTCTTTATGGCTTTGTATTGCAGGTTTATTTTGGAGCTTGTTGGTGAAAATATGAGCTCACCGTTGAGTTCAAGGTGTTTGAGAAAGTTAGTTTTGCCTTTAGTTTCATCTCAATCAGACATATGAGGCCAAATCTATAAGGGTTTGAAGCTAAAGAGTGGTTGCCAAATCTAGAAGGTAGCTATAGTTTTGGAGCATTTTGGGTCAAATTTGACCTTGCTATTGTGTCGAGAAGGCCCAAAAACTACAAGATTGACAGTCAATTCGTCAAAATTAGACATCTTTACTCAGGGCCATCAAAGAAAAAATCTCCTCAATTCGGTCATCTGTATGACTGTACAATCGCTTGTGCCATCCTTGTAGTTGGTACAGTAAATAATTTATAATCGACATTTTAAAAATAAATAAATACAAAAAATTAAAAATTATTTTTTGAAAAATAGAAAAATTCAAAAGTTTTTTAAGAAAATTTTATTAAAAAAATCAATTTTTTTTGTGAACCTCCATATCCATAGACCTGCAGGCGTATTGCGTCTATATGCAGGAGGCCTATGGGACCTCCATGTGGTGTGGTCCCCACAGGTCCCACCATCGACAAAATAACAACAAATGGTTAAATAAAAATGACAAAAAGAAAAATCGACAGTTTATTTGAATATTCCATCAATTAATATATCGACAATGAAAAATAGGTGATAAGAATATTCTAGAATGGATTTTTCCCTCTGTACAGGCACCAAAAAGAATATTTTGGTGGGTGAAAGGTATATTCTAGCAATATTCTGGTTGACCCCACCGACCCGTGGTGACTCAGAAGCCATCGATTTTAAGCTTGCGAACTATAGAATTTTCCAAGAATATTCCTTGCTGACATCAGTAGGGTCTTTATAATCCCCCCCCCTCTCCATTTGCATTTTTCTTTTGAAGGGTGATATTCAAACCCACATAACTCGGGCTTAGGACCTCCTTTTTGCAAGCAATTTGTTTATATTTGGGGTAGAATTTTGTGCTCTTCACAGTGGTGCAGATAGTTTTCAATTTTGGTGTCTAGATTTTTTAGAAATTACAAATTCTCATAGGTGTTGCTGATCCATTCTCATTTTTGGAACTTTCGAGACTCCATTCTCGCTCCTATGGTAACATTTTTGGGTGCAATTTTTTTTGAAAGTGCATAATTTTTTGTGTACTTTTTAGTGATGTGATCAAATTATTTTATTTTATAACAAAAAATATACTTTGATTTTGTGGCCAAATTTGACATTTGAAGATCAAGACCACTTTGTTGTCTTTGGCTTGAAGTAGCATCTATAATTGTACTAATCATAAAGTACCAAGCTCGTATATATATATATATATATATTGGGGGTTCTTTGATTGAGTGAATTTGGGGGGATTCTTCTTGTGGTTGTGGTTGCATTGCTCTTGATTTGTGTTTTTCCTTCTTCTTTTATCACGGATCCATCTACAATTCCACTTCTAACACCTTACATCTATCCTAAATGGAAATATGAATTGAACAAATTGCTAAGAGTTAAAAGGTTGTATATGATAGTTCATGGGATTGATGGTGAACCAAAAGATGATGAAGCTAAAAAGAATAAGTGGTTGAATAGTTGTGAAGAATCCATTGGCTATTTGTGCTTGTATGTCTCTTCTGAGTTCTTATTTCACATTGAGCACTTGGATATACCCATAGCTAAGTGGAGTACATTGTCAGACTTATTTGAGAAAACAAATGAAATTCAAGGACATTTGTTGGAGAATGAATTAATAAGTCTTAATCCATGTAATTTTGACAACATAAAAGACTTCACCTCCAAACTCAAGTCATTAAGAACACAATTGAAGGATTATAAAATTGAAAACTCAGATACACAATTGGTGTTAAGTGTTCTTTCAAAGCTAGGACCTGAATATTTAGTGTTTGTGTCTACTTTTTATGCTACAAAGAATGCCTTTGGGAGTGAGTTTAAGATGCCTTCCTTTGAAGATTTTGCTACGCAACTCACTAGGGAGCAAGATAAGCTTATTCAAATGGGTGCTTTGAAGTCTTCAAAATCTCATGCCTTGATTACACAAGATGAGAAGTATTCAAGTGGTAAAGAAAAGAAAAAGAACAAGCCCAAGAAGAATACACATCCACATCTAATTCCACATAAGAACATAAAAATTCCTCTAAAGGGGAATCATCTAAGAAGGAGAGGCATACTTGTGCATATTGCAAGAAGGATGGACATGAAGAACACTACTATTATAAGGAGGATCTTGATGAATTGAAACATCTTCTTGTGAAGAACAAAATCAATTTACCTTCTAGAATGTCTACTTCAACTTTTTCTTCTAAACATATAGAATTTGAAAAGGAAAATAGGCATACTATTCAGACAAATAAGAATAAAGGATAAGCTCTTTGTACTTCTATAGGTCATGGATCAAGGAGATGACATCTAGATTTGAGAGCTTCTCATCATATGACATCTTCGTAGTCTATGTTCTCTTCTTTTGAGCCTTGTGGTATGCCACCTATTTTGATGAGCAATCATACTTATGTGAATGTAATTGGGAGGGGATCTATTGATATCAGAGATGACACCTTCAATGATATCTTGTGTATACCTCATTTGAAAAATAATCTCCTTTGTATAGATATCAAATCACTCATGGTAGAGCAAGGAGGACCATGGAATTCATTCTTGATTAAGCTATCATCAGAGGCTTGGAGAGAAAAGAGGTAATTGCTATTGGGATGGTTGATCATGCATCTTGTCTATACACTTTTTAGGCTTTGTTCCTAATGACAAGTTTGATCCTTTGGATGATTATCACACTTCTAGTGTGGACTATGATTTTGAGGAGAATTTTGGTTACTTGAACTTGGGTGTTCTCACATATGATCCAATTCTCGAACCATACATTTTATCTCCTCCATCTATTGTTGTAGTTGATGATGCTTGTGTTGCTATAGATATGGCTTCTTGTGATTCATTATAGCAGGATATGCGTCGTCTTTCAAATATGGCTATTTGGGATGACTTCTTGACAAGTATTTCAAACTTGTTTGTGGAGTCTCATATTGTAGATTTGGGAGACACCATTGATTGCATTCATATTCTCTTTGATGGAGATGATCCTTCATCAATTGTTGTGAGAGAACACTTTGATCTTCTTGTTCTTTCTCTACATGGTCATTCTTCACAATTTGGTGTGAGTGTGGATACTTTTGGATAATATTTGGAGGATGCTTCTTTGTCTTTAGAGGAGATACCTTTGTCTTTGGATTATGTTCTACATTGATCTCTATTAGACTTTTGATTGTCCTCTTCAACAGTGTGGCCTAAAACGCCTATTTGGAGTGTGTCAACTTTCAACATCTACATGGAGACATTTGAGCATACTTCAGAGACATCTCACATCATGTTATTCTTCCCTCTTCTTCCTTTTAGGAATGGGAAGAAATCCTACATACATTCTTAAGGGGAGGAATGTTGTTTGATGGTCTTATCTTCAACATTCATTGTTGAACATCTACCATCATTGTAGGAGACACTACTTTGAGGGGGGTGCATAGTCTTTCTTCTTCTTCTCTCTTATGGGGGGGTCTTTTTCCTTGTATGAGGTTTCTTCTTATTCTTCATTGAGAACATTTTATTTTCATCTCTTTTTTAGGGAGGAGTTTTGTCCAACTGGGTCTTCTCCCTTTCTCCATTTGTGATAGATTACATTTATACATGGGTATCCAACATGGCCTAGTAGTCAGGATCCAACACCATCTTCATCTTTGCATCATTTTCATTTGTTTCCTCCTACCTAAGTTGCACTTAAGGGGGGTGTTGGTGTGAATAAGGTTTCCTACCTAACTAGTTCACCTAGTAGGTCCTATTCACATGTTAAGTTTATTTAGGTCCTAGGAATCTCTTTAGAAGTCTTAGGTGTCATGTGATCTTATCATGTCATTTAACACTTTTTCCTAGGTCATTTAATATTTGATGAGTTTGTTGTCACATGACATAGGATTAAGACATCTGTCATAATCGTGTCTAATCCTATATCTCACCTTGGCTATCTAACCAAGGGTCTCTCATACATTGTATATTGAATTCTATTTGCATAATTGATAGGAATACAATTTATTCTTGTCATATTGATATTCTCTCTCTTTGTGCTTTACATTTGTCCTCTAGATCTTGGCTGGCTATTTCCATATCCAATTCTTACAATACTAATGTTTGGTGGCACATACACTTTCACAATAGCATGTAGATCATTCACCCCTTCTTGAAAGACAATAATCCCAATTATGTTTATGTATATTTGTACAATTTGGTGTGAGGTTATGTAGCATATTTGAATCATATAATAACTAAAATTTGATCGCTCTTATTGCCCATCAAGATATTGATTCTTTATGGATTGGTTGTGTAAATGCCTTAGTGATGATATAGTTAGGAATGCCCAATGTTTATGTCATTATACTCAATTGGTTAATATTGCATAATAGCTCTTTATACTAAAGATGTGTTGGAACTTATTTTTGTGCCCCATTTCCCATGCAGATTGACCATTCGTTTGATGAAGTTCAAGCTTATTTTCAGACCTCCAGATGATAGGCTAGCCCAAAACATTTGCCATTAAAATCTCAAAATTGAGAGTTCATTTTAAAAATCCATTAGGTAGAAAGTTTTGATAATTCAAAACAAGCATCCACATCCATTTTTAAGGTGATTGAATGAGTTTCAAGCCCAAATTTAATATTCTGACATTTATGAATGGGTCTGTAAAGCATCATCAAAATGAGAAAATTTCTTAGTTCTCGTAATGAAAGAGGTGTTCATATGTCATCATCACTCTCTAGTTTAAATTTGATTGTCATTGGGTAAGTTTTGGGGTCATAACACTTTTTTTTTAAGTGTCTGTAGATTGTTTGCCATTACAAAGGAGCTTCCAAAAATTCTTTTTTTTTTTTACTTCCGATTATCGTACAAGATTCTCCACAAATGTTACTACTCCTTGCAAATTTTCATGTCATTTGAGCTCTTGGCACAATTTCCTTCATTTGGCGAATTTAAAAAAAATGAGGTTAAATAAATAAGGGAAATAATTTTTTATTTTTATTTTTAAAGAGGTAAATGCAATGTATATTGGCATTTGGAAGGGAAGCGATGGTCAAAAAGTTGGAGGCTTTAATAAACTTATATGAACAATTTGTGAAGGGAGTTTGATTTTATTTTGCTTATTTTCCATGTGATGTTAAAAGGCTCATGTTATTTTTAATGGCCAAATGAAACCAACACATAATCTTCATTCCCATTCCAACCAAAGATGCGATGTGAGGAGTCCTCAATGCTGCAATAAAAAGGAGACACGTGGAAGGAGCACTTAACATTTTTTTTTATATTAAACAAAGCTAAACTAAATACAATGAGAAAAAGAATGTAGACCAAAAGACAGACTGCGAAGGAATGAACAAAGCAACACTAAAGACTACAAGAGAAAAACTCACAAGGAGATCATATAACCATGGCAACTAGTAATAGCAGAGCATGCTGGAGCAACCAACAATTCATATAACCCATAATACAAAGTGTCAAAGTGTTGATTATATCTTAAACTTGAAAAATATAGTAGCTGTTTGGCACAACTGAAATCCCCTTCATGGTGTTGTAGAAACTGGTATTTGTTCACATCCAGACATTGCTTAAAATCTACATCTCCTTTTTGTCCCTTCCTTAGTTGAGAACATAGAAAGATAAATTGAAATATTATGTCAGAGTAAAACTTTTGAATATCTGTTTGTTAATGCAAAATGTGATTCAAAAACACAAGTGAACATCTACTTTCCCACAGGTGTAGCAAAATACATTGTCTCATAGAATCAACTATATTTTCCAATCACATTTTGCATCAACAAACAAATATTCAAAAGTTTAACTCTGACATAATATTTCAATTATAATATAAATCTAACATGTCACTGAATTAATTATATCAAATCCCAAACTATCATAGAAATGGTACTTTTGAATTTTCATCCTACTATTATAAATTTACATATCAGAATTAATTACATACACATCGTCTCTTAGTATTCCCAATTGATCTAATTTACCGAATTCATTATTTCCATCTACCACTTTTGGGGAGAAGAGGCACACGACTTAATTTGGTAAGAATTCATTAGTACCATCTGCCTTGCCTTACGTACGCTACCAAATTACGCCGCCACCTCTTCTCCCCAAAAGTGGCAAATGAAAATAATGAATTCGATAAATTAGATTGGTTGTGGAATACTAAGAGACGATGTGTATGTAATTAATTCTGATATGTAAATGTACGATAGTAGAATGAAAATTCAAAAGTACCATTTCTATGATAGTTTGAGATTTGATATAATTAATTCAGTGACATGTTAAATTTATATTATAATTAGATGGAACATGATGACATGACAAAGCACCGCATGTGTTCAGTGAATGCGAAGGTTATCTTCAGAAAAAAAAAAACTACATTAGAAGTATTGATTGTTGGAGATAACTATTCTCCTTGATAACTTAAATGGGAACGATGGGGTGATTGTAGGTGAAAACTTGGAGTCCCTTGATTAATAGTCTCTCCAATTAGTCTCCTTTGGCTAACTAATTTAATAAGTTAACACATAAGAATTATTTAAAGTAGTTAACTATATCTTACCGTTGCAAAACTAGAGTTATTTGTCTATTTATGTTGGTGCATATTTCCTGGTGTTCAGTGAGCAGCCTATCCAACATTTACAAATTAATATATTGTTTCTTATGGGGAAGGAGCTCTCTATCATTAAGGTTCGAGTTTCCAGTGGTTTATTTCTTGTCTGGATTGTATTCCTTCACACCACGTTGTCTCTTTTCATCTGACAACGGTTTATATGTTCATGTTTGAAATGTTGAAGTGTACTGTTTCTTTATGATACAGTTCTGCCCAGAAGCTTAACCATAAAACCATAATTAATAAATATTAATTATTTTTAATTTTTGATTATATTGACATTTTCTGTGGAGGGTTAATGAATCACCATTATGAGGTTTGTTAAGACAAAGTTACAACAAGCAGTTTGCTGGTTTCATAGTCTTTAATTAACTTAATGGCTTGAGCTAAAGTCTATGCTGTCTGTGGACTATCAACTCATCTTTATCCATGTGCACTGGTAGGGAAAGTAGTTCTATTATGGGGAGTATTTCACGTTGCAAAATGCCCATGGCCTTATTGTTTTTTAAATTAATATCCACGATCCTCCAAGCTTTAATTTATGCATCTTTTGTTGAATGATAAATGATTACAAGCAAAACTTGAATGATAAAATCCTTTAGCTTTGAGCTTCTTTTGTTTAGGCTGCTTAATGTCAGATATGCCTTGGAGATGGGGAAATGCAGTTGGGAACTCTTGGAGGCACCTCCAATGGCCTCATGACATCTCAGCAGATCAAAAAAGGAATTTGTCCTAAAAATAGTAAAAAACAGAAAAAGAACAGTACTCTTTGCCTGTACAAACCCTGAACAGAGCATTGACCCTACCCCAGCCAGCACAAAAAGTCATGAAGGTAGAAACTTATTCTAGATGTTTTGTTTTTCATCTTTTTGAGGTGTTTTAAGAACGTCTTGTGGAATCTGCATCACATGTACCTCATGTTTACCAGAGATTGTGTTTAAGTAGCTTATTTTAACTTGAGGCATGCAATGGCATAATGAAGAAAGAATGTTCAGGGAGTAAGAAAAGATGCTGCAGTATTTCATGGTAGGAAAACTGAGTGCAGAAAATTTATATATGCAAAGTTAATTGGTGTTGATTTATTAGCATCAAAGGGGTAACACAATAGTCTCTATCTTTTTCCTCAGTGTTGGTACTACTATCAGTTTCTTTTTGGATATAATGGGTTGGGTGAGGCCCAGGACAAAGAATAACCCCAATGCCTTCATTTTTAGCTAGGGAGGAAGAAGAAATGCACTAGTATACATTACAGTACAGTTTGCACTTAACATTGCCTTTTACCTTTGTGAAAAAGCAATGTTAAGTGTAAACAGTTTATACAGTTGGAAAAAAGCTATTCTCGGTTTTGGTATGTAGAATGATGTGATTGCAGATTCTATTTGACAAGTTATTTTAAGAAATATATGGAATAACAGATGTGTTGCTATGTTTTCTAATGACTATTATCTTGTAACTGGTATTGTAAGACTTTATTCTGATATATTTCTTCAAGTGGATTGTTTTTCCTCACAGCTCCAAGTATTGTGCAAAAGAAAGAGCAGGTCAAGTACCATCTGCAGTAGATCAAAGATCAAATTATGCAATTTCAGCTTGATAGTAAACTCAGCCTAGGTAGATATACTGTACAGTTTATGTAAGAGTCATTATTGGAGCCTTGTGGCTCAGATATGAGACTTTTCTTTTGTTGTATCTCTATTTATTCCAGCTACTTTTGTAGCTGCATTCTTGTAATCTAAATTGCTTTGTTCAATATAAAAAAAAACACTTGCAAGTGAAATTTATAAGTTTTATTAAAGCTCCCAATTTCCCTCAAGTTTTTTTGTGTTCAAAAATGCCCTGTGGTGAAGTGGAGCGTTACAATCCACTCTTGACATGTGGAGGAAGGCGATTGAGCAATTTTTTAACACTTTAAACTGTAAAAAATTGTTGTGTTCGCGTCTAGAAGTGCTCTGCAATAGTTTTAAACGCCCAACACTCTTAAAAAATAACCTACAATTGTTCTAACGCCTCAACAAAGATTTTGAGCACTCAAGCATCCTCTCAAATGCCATGGCAAGTCTTCAAACGCCCAAGCATGGGAAATGGTGTATGACAAAGGTAAAATGCCCTGCACAATGAGTTATAATTCCCAAACATGCATGACAATGCTTTGTAACGGAGGAGAATACATTGTCATAGAAATAATTGTCCAATTAAGGAGGAAATGTGTCCAATTGCAAGTTTCTTGTGAAATAGATTGCAACAAAGCAAGAGAATGGACTAGCTTAGAAAATAAATAAGTTGATTTTTGAAGTGTGGAATGCAAATGTGCAACCAAGCCTTGGCGCATATGGCATTACAATACATGGTTATTGCAAAGGAGGGAGGCATGGGGTTTGAAAATTGTTTTCAAGGGTAGGGGAGGAATGAGTTTAAATGCAGGTAATATGGGTAAGAAAAATGGCTGCAAGTAAATTATTTGATAAAATGTCAAACTAGTTGTAGAGGGAACTTGATAGTTTTTATTTTTGAATGCTAGAATGCTTGATTTAAAATGTGGTTTCACTTGCCAATGAAAGGGTATGTTTTGGAGAACCATTTTACTCACCTATTCGATGAAATCCATGTCAATAAACTAATTTTTACGCAAGGGTAAAGTATTTCATGAGAATTGCAAGTAAAATTGGGGAATCATTTTTTGTTTATTTGAATAAGGATAGGCATAGGGAAAAGTTTAAAATATCTTGTGGCATATTATTTTATGCTTGTTTATTTACAAAATCAAGGGGCTCAGCCTATGCTAGATGTCATGCCTAGGTCTAATTTGAGTTGCTTCATTGGTTATAAATGTGATTTTCTAGGAATTGTAAAGGTTGCTCTATGAGCTCTAAAGATGATACTAGGCTCCATACCAATCTAGGTCTATATGTAGGAAAATATCAAGGACTAGCGTGCAAGAAAACCATTGTAAATCCCTTTGGGAAATGAAACATAGTCTAATTCCCATCTTATTTGCAGCTACTTAGCATCAAGTAATGTCCATTGGTAAATCAATAATAAGACATTTCTAGTTATCATTATGCATTCTATCTCCAATTTCATTTTTATGTATTTTTGGAAACCCTGGCAAAGCTTTCTAATTAAATTTGTGGGATATGCAAGTTGAGATAAGATAATTGAGAATGAGATTTGTATTGATAACTTGAAGGCAACTAAGGGTTTAGAGCTCTAGTAAGGTTGTAGGATGCAATCTAAATTCATCCAAATTGGAATTATTATGTTATTGTTACATTTATGTTGGAGTTGACTTTGTTTCTACAAGATTAGGCCTCAGTCTTGGGTAGACTACATTTGATTTGAAAATCAATCATACAAATAATGAACATCTTTCAAGGTATAATTTATTAGGGTTTGTTTATTTCTATAGAGTTTAAGGGATGAAAATGATAAGCCTAGTTTTTGCTCATTTGTCACCCCTTTGCATGTTTGAGATAAAGATAGGCCAGTTTTTGTAATTTATTGGTTCACAATGCTGGTCAAGGTACAAAGGATTATGCCTAAACTTCTTAAATTGTAAGATCCTTTGTTTATATATTTGTGCATTTTCCAATTATCTATATGTTTAGGGTCTATAGCTACATATAAATGTGAAACCAACACAATTATGAGTGAATAACATTTGATTAGTTTTATTGCATTGTGCTAGTTGGACCTTGCTCATCCTTGTGGCATTGTTCATAAAAGATTCATCATATTTGCAGACCCTCACTAGGACCACCTCCTTGATTCCCATGGAGCTCAAAGTGCAGAAGACTTGGTTCAATCTTGTCTCATTGATTTTTCCTTGTCCTTGGTTCAATCATAGATAACATATTTACCTAGATCAATTTGATGCCCATGGTCTGGGTATTGTGTTATCTCTTAGAACTGAGGGTAGCAAGAAAAAGAATCAACAAGATTCAAATAACATATGAGAAGCAATGTTGACATGTGAAATTTATATCTTTGTTGCTATAAGAATTGATCCATACCAAATTGTAAGGCTTGAGATTAAGCATGGTTGGAAAAATCAAGCACATGGTAATAGCTTCAAAAAAAGGTTCATCATGCTATTGTCATCAACCAAAAAACTAATGTCTACCATTAAACCCACATTTGTGAATGGAATAGACATTCGACTTCTACATCTAGTAGAAATGTTATTGTTGTTGTGTGGACACAAGTAGCTTTGGCCTCCATGTTCTCGACCTCTAGCTCATGGACATCCTCCACTTTTTTGTACATCAATAGGTTCTTATATTCATAACACTTTGTATTGGAGTGGCTATTATATTTTTAGTTGGCACACATTTTCCATAGTCCATGTAGTTATGTAAGAGTGCTTTTGGATTCAATTATGTATGTTTTTGTATTAATGTTTTAGATCACACTTGGTGATCCATCATAAAGAAGAGGAGGGTTTTAGCTTAGATACAAGAATACACATAGTTGAATCTAAAATAACTCTTACATATAAGATACCATAAAACTAGGAAAAGAAAATGAAGCATTGCATCCTAATATTTCTAAGTTGTTGATAAAGTATAGTGATATTAATTTTGATAATTAACCTATAGGATTACCTATTGGTGATTTGAGATGTGAACCCTAAATCCTTAAGGTTGGATAGTCTCCCGAGTGCTAGGGGTGTCAAACCTGGGAAGAGTATCACAAAACCTCTATTTAGGTTGGGCAACTCATGACCAATTATTGAGGTGGGTAAGACCTCCTTCACTTTTGGTTCTTGCAAGCCCAAGGGGATTTTCCCTAAGGTGTTGAAATATATGACATTACAAGATTTGAACAACTACCTTGCTACAAACCATACCCACTACACAGTGTATCCCTATATCAATGTCACAATATACCTATGTGTTGGTTTGAACATACAAGCCTATACAACTTTATACAATAAAATATCTTACCAAACATAAATTTTTATGAAAATAGATACAACAACCCCTATTATTGTTATGCACTTACACCTAAAAGCTAAATAATACAATGTAGTTGAAATAAAATGATTATAATTGAATTATTTTAATATGTTGGAACTTGATGAAAAATGGAGTCAATGAAATATTGGCACCATTTCTAGTAAGGCAATAGAGTCATGGATTCATTCAAAACATGTAATGATTGAAACCTCAATGTGAAACCTTAATAAATATTTCATTGGAGACTACATCTCTTGGAATGCACAATAAAACTAGGTTCTACACATGCACTTATAGAAATAATTAAATTTGTAGAACATTAGATGAGTATACTTAGTAATCCACAAATAAACATGAACATTTTATTTATTATTTGTGAAAAGACACCATGCAAAAGCTTTGCAAAGTTTTTACAGACATTTTCTTGACCAACTAGTCACACATACATCAAGAGATAAACACAATGCTAAGGGAGACATTGAATCAAGGTTGATTCCATCTTTAAAATATTTCCTCAAAGATTATAATAGTTTCCTTACACATTTGGAATGAACCCAAATAATCAAAATACAATAAAAATGTCTTTCCCTTCATTGGAATAGAAATTGTGGTTGTCTAAAGTTATTTCCTATTTTGTCCTTCTCCAAATTGATTTTCCCATCCATGTACCAAATGAAAAAGAAGTATCATATACCCCAATGTAGGTCATGCTAGAAGGAAACATGTAAAATCTTCCAAGGGATCCTAAAAAATCATGATCTTAACCATTGCAAGGGGTTCCTATACCCTAGTCACTATCATCATAAATGCCCCTTTGAGATCCATGAACATCAAGAAAAGTTCCAAAATACTCCCTGTCCACTCACCATTCCTTTGAATATTGATGTTATGTGAAATCTTGTGCAATGATGAAGGAAATTGCCCAAAAAATCTGATAAAAGAGTGGCCTAGAGAAGGCATGTCACTTGTTGAGAATTGCAACATTAAACATGGTATGGGATGTGCATTGCATTCCTTCTTTGGATCCATACAAATTTTCATAAGAAAGATGTTTGAGCACTAGATTAGAATTAACTCTAGTAGTTGTAGGGCCAAATCAAGTTATTGACAGAGCTCTAGATCATTTAGGAGGGTAGGTGGGAGCCACAATGAGAAATGGTGAAAGTTTCAAATAGTTGGGGGTTGGAGGAAACTCGTACCATATGCTAAGGATTGAAATGCTAAAAAAATGAGGAATCGGGGAAGATTGAGAAGTCATGCTTGAAGGGAGGAGGACAAAGGGGGGGAGGTCAACAAGGAAAATTTGACATTTAGGAAATACTTCTAAGAAGTCACGATTAGGGTTTGAGATGAGGCTTAAATTGTTACGAAGCTAAGGGGAGACCAACAGTCTAACTCCAATAAGTCAAAAATAGGGGATTGGTTTCAACAGAGACAATTAAAAATAATAATCTATAGTTCAGGATGCTATCAATATTCCCTCTTTTGATAGTGAGCAAGATATTGAAAGGTATCAATCTCATATTTTTTTCAAAGAATGTGAAAAGCTAAGTCCAAGTTTATTTAAGATTCACTCAAGGCCAACTATTTTTCACACTAAACAGACAAGTTTGGCCCCATGTGATCACCATGTTGCACAAGTGGCTATTGTTGCACTAAAATATCGACCTATTAATGCTCGATACAACCCTAGATTTATACAATTGTTGGATTTATACAAGATCTAGGATCCACAGGAGGCAGTTAATCCTTGACAACGAACCCAAGCACCACACTGCACAACACAAGGAGACCAAGGGAGAAACTCTTGCAACAATCCCCCCAATGCAAGCGGGGGGTTGGAACTTGTGACCTCGACTCTAATACCCATTGGTGCACAAGCAGTTGCTATTGCACCAAAAGATTGACCTGTTAATGCTTGATACAACTACCAAATTTATACAACCACTAAATTTATACAAGATCCAAGATCCATAGGAGGTGGTTAAGCCATGTCACAAAACCAAGCATCGCACTGCATAGCACAAGGAGACCAAGGGAAAAACTATTGCAACACAACATAAAAAATTCTCTGATAAAAAATTATAGATCACTGTGAACATTCCTCACATCCTCAGAGTGCAGATGTTGTGATCCACATAGTTGTAATGTGAATACATAATTAGAGAGAGAAAGGAGTAAGAAGAGATGGAGGGAGAGGTAGACATGGAGGGAGTGAGAGACTTAGGGAAAGAGGAGATAAAGGGGAAGATAGGTGAGATGGGGGTTTAAGGAGGGAGGGGGAGAGGAAGAAATGGATGGGGTGTCCTAGAGAGGGGAGGGAGGGAGAAGAGGAGAGACAAAAGAACAAAGAGAGAGAGGAGTAACAAGGTATGAAGGGAGTGAGATACCTAGGGAAGGAGGAGATAGAGAGATGACGACCTAGAGAGGGGAGGGAGAGAGAAGAGGAGAGAGAGAAGAATAAAGAGAAAGAGAGGGCTAATGAAGGATGGAGAGGTAGATAAGGAGTGACTGAGATACCTAGAGAGGGGAGAGGTGAGGGGGAGAGAGAAGAAAATGAGAGAGAAGTTCACAAAGAGGGAAAGGGGGTAAAGATGGAGGGAGAGAGGTGGAGAGGGAGGGAAATGACTGAATAGGGGAGAGATATAGAGGTGAGAGACCTACATCCTAGGGAGAGAGGGATGAGAGACATAGGGGGAGAGATAGAGGTGAGAGAGATAGAGGGAGGAGAGAGGTGGATAATGAACAAGGAGGGAGAACTAGAGAGGTAAAGAGGGAAGGGGGGAGAGGCCTAGAGATCTAGGGAGAGAGAGGGTGGGAGGGAGAGGTAGTGATCAAGAGAATGGAAATAGATGGGAGAGAAATAATAGAGGAAGAGAAAAGAAGAGAGAGGTAGGGAGTGGGAAAAATGTGTCTCAACCTTGCAATTATATAAGGTACTGTTGATACATAAAAAAAATGTTGATACGTCTGCATGGGGGGGTGTAGGGGAGTTTCCCCCTTGCGAGGGGTTCAGGGGGATCATCCTCCTAGGTGGGGTTTGGGGGCAACGTGCCTCAACAAGGGCTCAGGGGTAGCACCCTTGAAAGGAAAATTTTATTTATATTTTATTATTGTAAAGCTAGACCATTAATCATTAGCTCTTAGATCTGACTGTCAATATTTTATTAGACTGACTTGCCCTAAAAGGAAACCCTATTTTATGAGGGAATTGCATTATGATTGTGTATTGTGATGTATTTTTGAGAGTCTAATAGTGATCATGTTGTCTTTGGATCTTTGGTTGGTGATACTCCAGTGAGAAGCTTTCTTTGCAAGTATATTGTAATCTTTGTGATTTTTGAATAATATATTAGGTGAATTTTGGAGTGTGGGGTTTTTCTCTCAAAAGGATTTTCCACATGTAAATCATTATGTTGTGGTATGCACAATATCTATGTTTATTTTTGTTTAAGTTTCTATAACTGAAAAGATCTGTAAAAGTTTTGTATTATTTTCCTCTCAAGATTAGTGCAGGAGGTTGTTCCACTACCTTAGCTTCCTTACAGGGAGGTAGGAATAAAGATGGGTTAAGAAGGGAAGGCAAGGTAGAGAGGGTGGGAGAGACCTAGAGAGGGGAGAGAAGGTGAGAGAGAAGAGAGGGAGAGAGAAAGGGAAGTATCGATAGAGAGGAAGTGAAAGGTAAAACTTCAAATATCCATCAATTAGAAACCCTAAACTCTAAGAATTAATCAAAGTGGGGGGAGAGAGAAAGAGAAAGAGAATTTGGCTCTAGCATTCTAAAAATGTATTTTCATTTGGCGAGTGAAATTATTTTCATTGGAAAATACTAGCCCTTTGGTTTGGATGACTATTTCATGACAAAGATGCATTTTTTGAAAAGGTAAAGAAATTCACATATTTTTGGCTGTGATCTCCATTAGGTTTGTACATGTTTCAATGCAATTTTATAAAAATACCACAATGATGTTAAGCTCTCTCTTAGCTATATAACTATATATTTTTTCATGTTTTGATTATGTTTAGGTTTTCATCTTTAACTTCTTTTGTTTTTGATTAGAGGTAAATAACAGGTTTTGAAGGGGACCAGAACCCTTTACATTAGAAAGCAACTGAACTAAAAGATAACAACATTAAGCCAAAAAATATCCCAATAGCAGTGACCCATCAGCAAAAAAATAGCCAAAAAGGAGGACCAACCAACAACATTACATGCTTTCAGAATGTTTGCCGCCTCCACGTTGCAGTTTATAGCTTTCTGTGCATAATCAAAAACATTAGAACTATCCTTCCTAGATGCCCCACCCTGAGCTTTAGTTTTGTTCCTAGTCCTAGCTCTAGGACCATCTGTATTTACCTCTGAAATCAAAACAATACCTTTCTCACCACCCTTCCCAGCAGCAACATCCTCCCCCATCTGCTTACTAGCAACAACAACCTCAACATCATGGGCACTATCTTTATGCTTCTTAGCACTAGCCACAGGAGAAGTAAGAACAGTAGACTCATATTTTCCAGCAATTTTATGAACCTCCCCTCCTCTCATCACAGAATCCAAAATTTTCCCCATTTGATCCTCAAGAATGAGGATTTTTCCTTCCATAATCTGCTTTGAATCTTGAGGGTTTCCTTCGCAACCGTGTCCACCACAGTATTTAAGGAGTCAAACAATTCATCTATCTAATTCTAAATAGAGGACCCCTCAGCCTTGTTAACCATTCCCCTGGCTCTGACATTTGTTTTATTGAGTTCATGGAAAACCATTTAAAAAGCTTAAACAAAACAATGGACCCTTCACACGTAGTACTAAGCACATCAGGCAAATCATCTCTATCAATATTAAAAAATGCTTTGCACCCAGGGCATTCTCCTCCTTAGAGGAGCTAATCCTATCCTTATCAGTAAGGGAGTCCTTACCTTTTTCCACAGCAACCGAAGACTTAAGCTTGCAGATGGAGCCCACAATTTCCTCTGCCACCACCTTTCTCTTCATAATCCTCTCCAATTCCACACCTTGGGCCTCCAAAGCAACACAATCATCCCCATACTTATCTTTCACCTACATAACCTGCTTGACACTCAAGGAATCATCAGTAAAGAGGCCACCCGCAATTGTGAGAGGATGGCCCTGCTCCAAAATTTGGCTCGTAGACTGCAAAACCCTTTTCTTCCCGCTCACTTCCCCCAAATCCTTCTTCTTGGCAGCCGGGGGTGGCAAGGAAGCCTCCCCATATAGGTCATTCTTCACCTTCGAACCCCTACTCATTACAACAGTAGGAACTTCTTCACTACAAGTTAAATAACCTCCACTAGCACAAGTTTCTCCTTTTTTCTTCTTTTGTTAGTGTGTCTATTTTTGTCAAAAACCAACATGTGGTATTTTGGTTATAGTTTTTTACTCGTCCATTAAATTTTGAACAAATTATATTTTTAGAAACTAGAATCCATTCTACACGTATTAAAAAAATAAAATTTATTTTCAATTAGTTTACAAAAAGTTTAGGGGGGAGCACACTCAAATTTCTATTTTTCAAGATGTGTCCACTTCAAAAATTAGTAAAAAATCATATATTCATTAATAAATTAGCCAAAAAATATGGCATACACTACATGGTGTTAGCTAATTTCTCACCAAAGCGATTTTGAAATCCTAAAAAAAGAACATTTTAGGGGGAGCACACCAAATGCTATGTTTTTTTTTTGTGAATAAAAAGGACCACTTTGTGTGCTCCCCCTTTTTGAAACCCTTAATATTTACCATTTAAAAAAAAATCATATTTTAAAAGTAATTCAGAGCACTACAACTCTTTTTCTTGTTGCATCTTCAAATTTGGAGGGTAACTATCTTCATTTTCTTGTCGAATATCAAAATTTGCTGATTTTAGAAAAAAAGTGGAGGGAGAGAGAGAGAGGTCTAGAGCTCAGGGAAGGAGAGGAGAGAGAAGGTGAGGGAGAGAGTTCATTTTTCCTTCACAATAACATGATCACATTATAATGTGTGCTCACATTATGGGGAACATAAGATAAAAACAATAATTGGAGCACCTTATAGCATGCTTGCATTATTATCCTTCTAAAGAATTTCCAACCCTTATCATGGGCATCCAACCCAAAGGGTTGGAATGAGATTTCAATGTCTAAAGGCATGTTTTTTCAAAACTGTGAAAAAATGACAAAATATTGAGCGCACTGAATTAGGTTTGCACATGTTTCAATGTCAAGTCAAAAATGGCATAGTAATGTTTAGCCTCTCAGATTTTTAACCATGTAATTTTGTCATGTTTTGAATATGCTAGGTTTTGATCATTAGTTTCTTTTACATAAGTTCCATTTTTTCAAAAACTCATGTATGAAAATATATTTGACCATTTTTTAAATAGTTTACGTACCCCCAAATAAAATTACATTTTCAAAAGTAGACTCTCTATTCTATACATAGTCAATTTTTATTTATTTATTTTGATTAGCTCTCTAGAAAATTGAGGGGAGACGCTTAATTTTTTTGTTTTTCAAGATGTGTCCACTTTGAAAATTAATACAAAATTATTCTCATTAAAAAATTAGTAGAAAAATTGGGCATAAACTACATGGTGTTATCTAATTTCTCACTAAAGTGATTTTTAAATACTAAAAAGAGTTAACATTTTAGGGGTAGCACACTAGATGCTACGTATGTTATGTTTTTTTTGATATTGAAACATGAGAGAATTTTACTGCTCCCCCATTTTTTCAACCCATAATCTCCACACGCACCGCAGCATAGGAAAAGGACAGGCAACAGCAACCTTGTTTTATTGCGTCTTCAAATTTTGAGCGTAATTATCTTCAATTTATCATCCAAGATCTGTATTTCCTTATTTTAGAAAAAAAGTGGCCACTTAGACCCCTTTTTGGTTCCCCATTTCTATGCACTTACCCTAATTCACTCTATTATTACCCTTAAAGCAACAACCAAGTTGAGGCATTGTTGGTAGATAAATTTATCACTACAAATTTCAACGTGACTCGCCCAATGAGCAGTGACAAATGCTCCAATAGTTGGATAGGTTGTTATTGAACTAACAACTTTTCTCTACATTTGAGAGGGGCAACTCGTATGATAGGGTTTTTTTGAGGTTTTTGTGTACTTTTAACCAAAAAGTATAGAAAAGAAAAATGAAAGAATAAAGAAAATGACTTACTAAAATCGTAGCAATATATGTACGAATACTAACTTGGATTTTACAAACTTATTACCAATTATGAGAGGGTTTCATTACAAAAGCTAGAAACTACATTCTTGAACTTATATGAAGAATTGTATGATAAAAATTTCTTAATATGCAACAATAATGAAAGATGAATGAACAATCTCAACATACTAAGAGATAAGGCATGCCAACACATTCAAATCAAGATACCAAGAAATGATTGTATTTCTTTACAATAATTGCTCAATTTGTATCAATAATTCAATGAATGACCAAACAATGACATAGAGGGATTACCAATTTAACATATATGAGAAATCAATAATTATAATACAAAAGAACATCAAAAACATATGATTCAAATACTTTCTCTATTATCTTTTTGAAATTATACAACTCCATAAACCATTATGTACAAAGTGTGAACACACAAGTCCTCCAAGGACTTCTTTACAAGTTCTCTTCTAAAAGTTTCCCTCTTAGAGTCCATTTCACAATAGAAAATAGCCTAGTATTTATAAGATTTTCCTTATAACTAACCTATATCTACCTTTTTAAAATATAATAAACCTTATTTCGTTATGTTTTACATAAATTTATTTGGAATGATGTTCATTTTCTAACTTTTAGTTATAATAAGTGACATAAGCCACTTTTACAAAAAGACAACTAGAATGCAACTTTTGAATTATGGGTTTTGTTGAGGTACTTTTCCACCTCTGTCTACTCCACTCGTCTTTATAACTACCTCACCATCTAGCCAATTAAGAACACACAACTTATGTCTTTCTGTTTTGAAAGAACAGATCATTCTAAAGATTTTCATAGAATGAAAAGTTGTTGCAATGCATCCATAGATTGGTACATCGATCATTGACATAAAAATTATTTGTTCACAATTAAAGATACTACATTCCTCGAAACATAAAAATCCATGCAATCACCATAGATGTAAGTGGCATTTTTTTGATAAAGTTTAGGGCTTCTTCATGATAGTCAACATAGCCAACAATGCATACATATTGATCCATTGTAGGGGTAACACAATAAGAGTTAATCATGACATTAAAATATTTATAACCATTATCTATTAACTCTACATGGATGCATGCAAATATGTGAAGCTTATATGGTCAGGGCATGTTCCAAAGTATTTCATTAATTAGAACATCCATGTGAAATCCATGTGTTCTATATCCTGCAATAATTGCATTCCATTAGACCATATCTCATTGATATATGCTTCCAAATAATCCTCACGCTCTATCTAAACTTCCACATTTTGCATATATGTCTACCAGTGCGCTTGCATCTGCATCATCCCACTTCGATGGAGCAGTTTTAGAATGTGGTTCCAAGACCCATCAATGAATAGATCAATCCCCCATGTGGAACTCAAAGCTAAATACGCTGTCATTTTCATGTCCACTGTCATATTCAAAATTCTCATCTTTAACAGATGTTTTTGATAATATAAGCAGGGAAGGGCCCTGATCCCGTGGAACATGCACAACATTAAAATTTCCATAACATTTCACCTGTGTATTGGTAGATTTTGTGAGATTTTAAACTTTTGGTTGAACATGGTGATTTTATTTGAATTGAAAATTCTTCATAGATGCCATGTTTTGAGCTACAACACCTAAATTAGGAACCTCTTCACATGGATGTTGTGGTAAATAAGTTTGTGGGAAAAGTTGTTTGAAGTGTGTCCAACTTCATGTGGAAATCTTGTATATCATACAACCTTCATCATCGGCATTTCTAGAACCTGATGACAATAAACTATCTCTCACACAATCAACAAGCCTAGTTGATTCACCAGTTTAATTCATCTATATTTGGTGTTTAGAAGCTCCAAAGGCTCTTAAAGAACTAGTCTATTAATTAAATCATCAAACTGCTTAAGAGATTCTTTAGGTCTTAGAGAACCTATACCTTGAATCTGAGTGCATGGAATGCAATTAGCCTAAACTGTCCAAGCATGCATATAGAACATGCATAATAACAAGCTCCAAATTCATACCTTTGTGCAATGTATACATATTCTTAATGCCAGGAAGCAGATGCAGTAGGGAAGAAATGAGAAAG
>VDFB02062047.1:0-24159 GCA_007258455.2 Sequoia sempervirens | reverse complement strand
CGAGTAAATGGATGAGAAAAATGATAGAACAAGAGTTCAGAATGATGAAAGGATGTGTTAAATGGATGAGAGTTTACTCGGAGTGAGTAAACGGATGAGCGAAATGATAGAACGAGAGTTCAGAATGATGAAAGGATGTGTTAAATGGATGAATGTTTACTCGGAACGAGTAAACAGATGATCATAATGATGAAAGGATGTGTTGAATGGATGAACATTTACTCAGAACAAGTAAATGAATGATTGAAATGATAGAACAAGAGTTCGGAATGATGAAAGGATGTGTTGAATGGATGAACATTTACTCGAAATGAGTAAATGAAGAGAATGGTAGGGTATCCCCCCTCGAGGAGGTAGATGGGGAAGAAAAAGGTGCCCCGGCCAACTTCTCAAAAGTAGGGAGTGGTATGTGTCATTGGAAAAAGCACAAAAAAATGAGAAGAATTGTTTTTGAACGGAGTCAATCAGATAAACGGTGTGGAAATGGCGGCCCGAGGAAGAAAGAGCAGAAGGTCAGGTCTGCCATAGCATGAGGTCAGGTCTGCCACAGCATAAGGTTAGGTCCACCACCGGAGGGTCAGGTCCGCCACCGGAAGGTCAAGTCCGCCACCGGAAGGTCAAGTCTGCCATCGGAGGGTCAGGTCCGCCACCGGAAGGTCAGGTCCACCACCGGAAGGTCAGGTCTGCCATCGAGAGGTTAGGTCCGCCACTGGAGGTTAGGTCCGCCACCGGAAAAAAATGTTGCTCAAAAGTATCAAGTGTTATATGTCGTTGGAAAGAGCACAAAAAACTGAGAAGAATTGTTTTTGAACGGAGTCAATCGGATAAATGGTGTGGAAATGGCAGGGCATATATGGTTACCTGTTAGGGCAAATCCACCACAGCATGAGGTCAGGTCCACCACAACATGTGGTCAAGTCCGCCACCAGAGAAAAAGTTGCTCAAAAGTATGAAGTGTTATATGTCGTTGGAAAGAGCACGGAAAACTGAGAATAATTGTTTTTGAACGGAGTCAATCGGATAAACAATGTGGAAATGGCGGGGCATATATGGTTGCCTGTCAAGGCAAATCCACCACAGCATGAGGTCAGGTGCACCACAGCATGAGGTCAGGTCCGCCACCAGAGAAAAATTTTCTCAAAAGTATGAAGTGTTATATGTCGTTGGAAAGAGCACGAAAAACTGAGAAGAATTGTTTTTGAACGGAGTCAATCGGATAAACAGTGTGGAAATGGCAGGGCATATATGGTTATCTATCAGGGCAAATCCACCACAGCATGAGGTCAGGTCTACCACAGCATGAGGTCAGGTCTGCCAAAGGATAAGTTTAAGCTTGATTTTTGATGGATGAGTAAGGCAAAGGACCCAAGATATAGCAAACACTGATAAAAAGATTTGGCTAAACTGAAAATGACTGGTTTTGCAGATAAAGACAATTCAGATAGCACAACCCTAAGATTAGTAGAAATGGGTATGGCCAATAAAGTCTTCTACTCTAGGATGAACATGGTTGCTAAGGAGTCCTCGATATACATCCGGTATGTGAGGCCCAAACCGTGAACACCAACCTGTTACAAGCGTGAGTCGGGAACCTTAGCGAGATACTAAAGGCTCGGACCAACTCTTCACGTCATCCCGATGCTTTGCCAATTACAATATGGTTGGATTGACGTATAACTTTCGCTCTCCCCCCTTTATATACCCCATCGGTACGCGTGGTTGGAATCGTCCCTTGGGGTGATGAATTCCCCAAGCAGGTCCTACTAAGAAAATGAAAATAGGGTGACTCAAAGGACTTGGAAAGCTACGATTTCTCGTCACCCAAGATTACCAAATGGCGCAAGGGGATTGGATACGTCAAATAGCCTTCCACAAGCACACCAAACAAGGTTTGTTGACCCCTCTAATTAAACTATGTGCCTAATTTACCAAAGAACAATTGGTAAAAACTTGAAATTTCACCTTCGGGAGGTCAGGTCCACCAAGGCAGGTCAAGTCCGCCACTGGAGGGTCAGGTCTGCCATCGGAGGGTTAGGTCTGCCACCGAAGGGTGAGGTCTACCACTGGAAGGTTAGGTCCACCACTGCAAGGTCAGGTCCGCCACCAGAGGGTTAGGTCCGCCACCAGAAGGTTAGATCCGCCACCGGAAGGTCAGGTCCACCACTCTGTAACCTGAACCTGCAAAAATGCAAAAAATAGCAAACGTGAAAGAAAAAGACCCATTTGTGGGTCCCACTGGGCGTGCCAAAAATGTGATACGTCGAATATATGCGTTAGAAAATTAGCAGCAAACTAAAGAGTGCAAATAAACACCAAAACAACCTACACCTCAAGATTAGCCTAAGTTGGAATCAACACAAGATAAAAGCAACAAATGGAACCTTGTACCTTGTCTCGAATCAATCCTTCGGTTGGCCCTTCGATCTTTGATGTATATGCTCCTTGGATGGCAAGATATGCAAACTAGATGATGATGTAAGGATGGATGAAAATGGATGAAAACATGAAAATGGCTAAGTGTAGATTGAGAAATAAAATTGCAAGAGTTTGGCTAGCAAAATGATCTCCCCTAAAATGAGAGAAAAGAGGGGGTATTTATAGGAATTTTGAGAATTCCTAGAAGAGATGGATGGCTAAGATTGAGCCACCAATGATCAAGATGTAGGGCTAAGGTGAATTGAGAACTCACAAGCCCTCACATCTTGACATGTGGCATGTGATATAGCCCTAAAAGGTGAAGTGGACATGAGGTGGAAGAATAGTACATGACATGGAGGGGGGTACAAAGTACCTTGGAATTGGACAAGATCTCATCATAAAGGAGGTCCTTGTCCCCATGTGGGTGAGAGGACATGTGAGGAATTAAAATTCCTCAAATATCCTCATGGGGAGAGGGGAAAGAATAAAGAATAAAGAGAGGACATGTGGGAAGAAGTGAAGGAATTAAAAATTCCTTTTGAGAGCATTGGGGGATTAAAAGGTGAATTAAAAATTTATGGGGAAGTGGAGTGTCTTGTCCAAAAGGAGAAAGCCTTTAATAAGGTTGACCAAGGATGCATGTCATAAAGGACATGGGGAAGAGAAAAGGAATCTAATATTCCTTGAAAGATGAGAGTGGAATTAAAAATTCCTCAAAGGAATTTGGAAAAACAAAAGGAATTAAAAATTCCTTGGGGGATGGGAATAGTTCACTAAAGGGGGTGATTATACAAGTTGATGAGGGGTTAGAGGAAGGTTAGGTGGCTAAGAAGGATTAGAGGCCAACTTGCAAAAGTTGGAGGATGTGACACCTACTAATCAAGGATTAGGCATGTGCACATCCTAATGATGAGATTAGAAGAAGGATTAGGATTAGATAATAAAATATGGAGGATGTGACATAAAGGGAATTAAATAAATGGAATATTTATTTAATTTATTTGATGAAAGGAGGATTAAAGAGATAAGATATTATTGATTAAATACCTTAGGGGTTTGGCAGAATTAAAGTTATTAATTAAATAATAACAGTATTACTTAATTAACGAAAATAAGATGAGAGGGGATGAATTTGGATAAATTAAGTGTCCAAATTTAGATGTCTACAGAGACCATTTGCAATTTTCCTTTCTTTGAAACATTAAGCACAATTTTCCTTAAGATGATACCTTGCACAAACTAAGCAAAATCCCTTTGAACATTCCTTAGACCATTTTGCATTTACAATGTCTATGATTTTTAAGCATACAAAGTTTTTCTTACCTCATGGAGCTCGATGATCATTTTTCTGTAGTGCCTTATCAAAGTTATCAGGAGGTATAACTTTGATATGTTTGAACGGGAAGCCCAATCTGAGGCATGGCTCTCCCCATAGCCACTTGTGTGTGTGGGAGTGCATACCATCCATGAACTTGTATGTTTCTCACCTTCTAGGACTTCTCACCTAACATACAACCAAGAGTTTCATCACCTTAGAGTGAGTATGCATTTTTTTGGAAAAACAACCGAGATATGATCCATGTCGTTTTGGACAAATAGTTGAAGCTTGATCTACCCTTTTTCTCATTTGTACTTCTCTTCCTTCTAGTTATTTCCAATGTATCATCATGTATCTTGTCTTGCTTCAAATCATTCACCTTGTGTGTGTCCTTTTGTACTTGTGTCTGTTTGACTTAGGATCTTGGATCCCAGGGGCTTCACCATTTCCTTGATCTTTGTCATCTGCATTGGTACGATTGGACCCCTCTTGAATGTCTACTTTAGTGTGAGTCTAAAGCAGGTTCATCCTCTCACTAAAGTGGGGGCTAAATGTAGCATATAAAAAAGTATTTCTTGCTTGATTTGGGAATAATTGATGATAAATTAGACCTACTATCACCTTGGTCTAGTGTTGTGAGGTGTTTTACACATCCACATTAGTACTTGGGCCCTTGCAAATTGAATAAGATGCATTTAACGATGTCTTGTAAAGGTGTTGTAAATAATTTTCACACTTTTCTAGAATTTTATTAAGCATTTAAGTCTAATGGACCTATTTCCCCCTTAATTCGATATTATAAATTTATTTAATTACATCTTCACATTAATCTAGAAGGCTTGTAAATTAAACCTAATTATAATCTAGCGTTTTAATGTGTTTTACACATTCACATTGGATGTTGTGCCTTTCTAGGTTGTGGACCTCATTTTAATGTTGTAAAGTGTATTTAATCACACTTTCACATTGAACTTTGTGTCCCTAGCCCTAATTATCCTTTACATCATCATTAATAGGCCCCTATGACCCCATATTGTGCATCTTGAAGCTTAATTTGATCAAAGACCTGATAAAATCGACATAAAAACTAAAATTCTTTACTCCCCAATATCCCAACTGGCAAAAGAGCCCCTATGGGACTAAGTCACCCATCTAGGAAAATGAGTCCCATCCTGGTGGGACTAAGTCGCCCAACTTGGTAACTTAGTCTCATTTGGGCTATTTTTGAGGTTTGAGCGAGAAATTTTGGGTTTTAAATTTATTTTTCCTCCATGTCAGCCTTGGGGATCAAATTAATGGGCATTTTAGGTGGATTTCATATATAAACAATCTTTAAAACCATAATTCATTAGCCTAATAATTCATTCTCCATCTCAAGTCAAGCAAGCTAGGGTTTTAGCATTCAAGTCACTAATATAGCTTTCTAAGGCATTCAAGGGTAGATTCTCCATCCATTGTTGTAGAAATTCAAGATCTATAATCATGGAAAGTTTCTTTCTTCATTTGGTTTAATTACCTAAAAAAGGTTTGACCAAGGCAATCCCATATTCCCTAGCATTCAACATTTTCTCTCCTTTTTATGTTTATAAATTTAGGTATCTTGAAGGCTTGGAAATCATTGAAGAATAGGTTGCAAACTTGTTGAAGACATCTCCTTGTTGGCTAGGTCAAAATCTAAACAAAAAGTCATTTATAGGCCCAAATTTGGCAGTTTCAGATTTGCATAAATAGAGGAGTAGAAAGTGCAGACCGAGAGCTTCTATTTCCAGTTTCAGATTTTCAGAAAAGCCAAAGTGGACTAAGTCACCATCAATGGTGACTTAGTCCCACTATACATGTTTTCCAGAAATTTATGCATATTTGGATAGCAATTTGGTTGAAACGAGCTCTAGAACAGTTTTCCATATTTGGGACTAAGTCGCCCAAAATGGCATAAGTGTCCTAGTAGGTTAAAATTTCAGAATCAACAACATTTCTAGTCTTAAACATATTTCCAAGTGCACACATTCAATTTTACAATTTTATGTTATGTTTCATGGTCATTTCTAGGCCAATTAGTTTATGTTGCATATCACATTGTGTTTTCAAACATGTCATGTTTTCCAAGTTTACACTTGGTGGTGAACTCTCATTTGTTGTTATCTATTCCCTAGAACTAGATCCCTTTGTCAAATTTCATTCTCCTTGGCATTGAAATATCAAGGGTTTGTTCTTAAATGAAGTGAAGATCTTTGTTTCTCTCCTTTTAGGTGCAAAACCCTATAGGTGTAAGAGGTGACAAAAATCTTCACTACAATATATTTCAATAACACTTAAAATATCTTATATCAACAATCAAATTCTCCTTATATGAGATGTGCATCATGACTTCAGTCCATCAAATAAAGTAGATCTAAAATGGTAAGTTGCAATACTTTTGATTTATCATTTGTTTTATTCATTTGGCTTTACTTGGTCTAGGGTAATCACTCTTTACCCAACATCATCATAGTTTTTGTAGAGGTGGAAACACCAAAACAAGGTTTGACTTAGGCAAGCCCCTATAAAGAACAACCCTTTTTGTCCTCTCTCTTTTGTAGGTGGAAGATATGAAGTGGTTTTGGAGAAGATTGAAGACCTAACATCAAGATCAATCATTCAAGCACATTCATTCATGAAATTAGGGTAAGATCAATTATTCATCAACATACGATGTTCTGAAGATTAGTGTGACAAGGAAGCACCTAAATATTGTAACACATTTGTACCTGTTATGATATTCCAGAAAATCTCATTCTTAGTCCAGGGTCCACATGCCCCTAACTAGTCAACTTGAGCTTTTATTTTAATGCTAGGTTTCTCTATATCTTCCCTTTACTTTTGTGTTTCTAGTTTTTGTCAGACAATTTTGTGTTATTCTAAATTTGCATCAATTTGTTGTAGTTGCATAGTTAACTTAGTTTACATCTAGAAAAATCACACACATCACATACATTCACGTCAATTCAACTCCTAATCAAACCCAAACGGGACCAAAAACTTGATCAACCATTCTGACTCTTCCTTGAGGTTAGTAGCCAATTGGTATTTCATGATCATTTTTGTGTCCCCTCAATGTTGTAGGATGAAAATTGTGATTTAGACCCTAGATCCCTTTTGCCTACATCAGATTTTGGTGAACTAGACATTTTTCACAATTTCAAGCTTTTGATTTACATGTCTATTGTTCTAAAATCTAAGCAAAATCTTAAGTTGTTTCAATATATATATGCTCAAAGTGCATTTCATGTTATACATTGAAAAATTAAATATTTTCATCTCGCCATTCCTCTCATAAACTTAAAAAGTGTAATATTTTCATAATTTTAGAGATAGATTTTGTTAGTTATAATATTTTTTCATGTGAATGTATAAATTCAACTTATCAAATAACATTGAATCAAAGAAAATTAGACAAGAATAATGATCAATCAAAGAAATATTCTAAATGAAATTTGATTAACACAATAAATAGATTAAAATCAAAGCAATGAAACTAGAATTAAAGTAAATTGAACCTAACTATTATGCAAACCTCTCAATCACATTGTGGATTGATGCATAATGAATGGATATGGATGTGGATAACCCAATTTATGCATTATCCATTGTTGTGCAAAATATTTGATGATGGATATTGATGAAGTTAATTCACAAGATTCTCTCAAATTTCTCCAATGGAGTCATCAATTTGAGATTATAACTTTGCTTGAAGCCTTGTGGATGAAATGATAGGAAATAGGCCTGGTAGTTATGGATTTGAGAGATATTGGTCAACGGTGAGGATGGAAATGGATAATCAAGGGATGAAATCAAATGAGAGATGAAGGCATGGATCAAGGATAAATCATATGGTTGATAATCCATAAGGAATGGATCAAAGATTAGATCAAGGGCTCACAATCCATGAGAGTTCCAACAAGATCCTTTTATTTTAGGAGTTCATGTGAGAGATATTTCCATTTGGAGGGAAATATTTAATTTTGAAAATAGAATATTCCAATGGAACATTCTTGTGCAAGTTGGAGAAGTTGGAGGATTGTAGGGATAATTAGTGAATTAAACAATTTAAGAAATCATTTAATTGCACAAGAGGAGGACAGAGGATCTTTTAATTAAATAATTAAGAATTATTTAACCAAAGAGGATTATGAAATTTAATTAAACCATTTGCATTATTTAATCAAATGCGAGGAATATCATTAAAATAATGAAATAATATCCTTAGTTAATCAATTAATATGAGAATAGGGTGAATTTAACTAAATAATTGATTTTATTTAATTAAATAGATGAATTAGGTGATAATGATGAGATCATAATGTTAGTAAGCAAGATCAGGTGTGTGATATGTTTAGGACATTTTTAGGTGTCTACATTTTTCCCCTCTTTGAAGCAATGTATTTGCTACATTGTTTCAAATAACTGATATTGCTAAGATCAAGATTAAAAAAAATCTATTTTTTCTTGATGCCCCATTGTACCCCAATGGATGAAAAAAATGCTGGTATGCTTGGTATGCTGCCCCCTCAAGAGATTGAGTGGAAAAGCTTTATTTTCAGGTCAAGATTGTAATAATAATACGAGAGGAATTCTACTGATTAGAGGAAAAAAGATAATTCTTAGAAAGATCATATATTTGATGTAGACGGATTTTATGATGCATACACACTCATCAGCTATGAGTAGCCTCATGTATATTTTGATGTATATCACACATATTCAATACTTGGATAGAAATGTTAGTAAAAAAAGAGAAAGAAGAATAAGACAAAAGTAGAAGAAGAATTATAAGATAGAATAAGAAAGATGATGTTGATCAAGATATCAATAAACCCATGATTATTCCCTGATTTTATTGGAGATGGGATGAGATAGGATAATTATTTTTCTTTTCCTCATGGATAATTCTTTTCATCATAGCAATCCTTATTTCCGATATAGCAAATAGGCACGATGCACCAAGGTATTAAGAACTAGGGTGGCATTGGATCTAATGCATGGGCTTTAACTCTACAAATTGATAAGAGTGTCCTTGTTCATACCTAATATATGGAAACCTTGTTTGATCATGTGAAAGAATAAAGCCATCGAAGTAAGGAGAGTAATACACAAAAGGTATGAAGAACTTTATATGTCCTACCCATTGTTTTACTTGAGACCATTCCCACACATGTAAGGAAAGTATTAGCCAAGGTCGTATTACAAGAATATCTAACAAGCATAGAAAAAGAAAGAAATTATCAATACCCATTACTTTCTCTCTAAATTTTTTTGATAGACATCATCAAGAGATCATCAAAATGGACCTATAAAATAAATGATTAGAAAAGATCATAATTGTTGGCATATTTTTTATTACATTGTGTAGTTATCAATTATTAATGTGGTTATGATGGTTTATGCAACTGCATCCTATGACAGTTATAAACCACATCCTATGATAGTTTATAATCCTCATATATATGTATCCTTTCCTATCGAACTATGAATCAATCAATTACATTCGATGATATTCAATATTTTGAAAACATATGGTATTAGAGCAAAAGGTTTTGGGTTTGAATCCCCTCAAGTAACACTGAGGGGGAGATTGTTGACAGATGGTCAGCACTCCCCTTGAGATTCGTGACATGGACTAACCACTTCCTATGGATCCATTAATTCTTGCAATTGTATTGGGAATTAACAGGTTGACCTTTTGGTGCAATGACAACTGTGGGGCCAACAATTGGTATCAAAGCCTTTGTAATATGCCTGGGCGGTTTTGAAAGGAAGTGAAGTGAATATTGTCCCTCCTATGTTTTCTTTTTCTAAATGGTGTGAAGAAAATTCTTTGTTGAAAGATTATTATGTAATATGGTCCCAAGACGCAAAACTAGAGGATTCCCAAGCCCATGATGGAGGATGTGGCACCCCTATTTAGGGTCAACTTTTGAATAGGGAATCAGCCTTGTTTGTAAGCACATGTGAAATTTTTGGCTCGAAAGGATGAGTAAAAATCAAGGTTATTGGAGAATGTAGGAAAGGTTAACGATGAGATAAGAATCTCGTGAGTGATGAAAAAAGAGGATCTTATTACTTTGGAGTAAGTTTTTTTTGTTTGTTGACACTCGTCATAGGCTTTGATATGTATATAAGTTCCACTTTTCTTTATCAAATAGATCCATCAGGTACATTCTCTACATTTTACACAAATAGACAATTAACTAGTGATATGCTAGATGGGAGGGGCTTCAAGAATAATAGGGGAGAAATCCTTGGCCATTTTCATTCACACAATGATTACATGTCCCTAATTCCTTTAAGAAAGGATTCTAAATTATTTCTATGGATTGATTTTTAAGTCAAGATCAATAATAGCAACATTACTTCTCTTTGTGCTCTTGCCCCTTGTATCTCCTAGTTTGGAATGACTATGGGCATGAAAACAATTTTTTGACAAAATGGCTTGGAGAAATTGATTACAGATACAAAGATAGATTTTTGGATGATGTCGCATTTTTGTTTCTCCATTTATGATATGAAAAGTTTTATAGAAAAGGTTGTGCATTCAAATGTGAAGATTTGTGTGGGAGACATGGTTTATGTTCATCAATCTCCTAATGTTAAGTTCAGTAAATGCATTCATGTTCTTTCCATTAATGATACCATCAAGAGTATCACTAGGAATTTGTTTAATGCAAATTTAAGGCTCTATTTGTTGGGAGTTTATCACTAAGTGAGAAAGGGTGATTTTTTTATTTGTAAGAAGTGAAATGTGTAACATGGATTTCAAAACAATCTATATTCTTACTATTGGTATTCAAGAGAATGAACTTATGATGATATTTAAATTACTTTTGGAGAAGCCAAATTTTAGGAGGGGATCGCTCTTTGGTCATATCAAGGGTGGTTACACTAGAAATAAGAACATTATAAATATATTCAAATTATAATAATTGGGCCTATCCTTTCTACAACTTATGAGGCCTCTAAAGAATCATCCAAGACATCAAATGGTTAAACTATATTGTAGGATCATATTGGAGGTTGGTGACACTAGATGATGGAGGAATTTCCATCATCTCAAGTTAGCTTCTCGGTTTGACATGATGCTTTGCATGATAAATATTTTTGGCTTTAATTTTTTTCTTTTCCTTGTTGTTGATACATTTGAAGAATATATATTGTGAAGTTTAATTTTTTTGAGACAAGTAAGGGGTTGGGTGTAGAGCTCAATATGGATGGTTGTGTAGCAAGCACTCAAGGCTATGATCCAACTTATACCCTTTTGAGGGTCATCAAATAACTTGATGGAGCCATGTGTTTGCAGAGCTCAATATGGATTGTTGTTGAATAATTCATGGAATCTATGATTCAAGAGTTTGTGGGAGGAAGAACTCGAGAATTCGGCTAGGGGCTACACCTTTATGAGGGTTAAGAGACAAATTGATGGATCTCCACATGATTCAAGATTTTTTTCTTCAAAGAAGATCTTGACAAAGATGTATATACATTTTGTAATTAGCAAGTTTGGTCATGTAAGCCTTATGAGTGAGTCCCTTGGCAAAGTGAATAAGAGCTTTTAGAGGATACAATTGTAGGAGCAATGTAATAAAGGGGAATGTTGGCGTAATTTTTATTACATTGTGTAGTTATCAATTATCAATGTGGTTATGATGGTTCATACAACTATATCCTATAACAATTATAAACCACATCCTATGATAGTTTTTAATCCTCCTATATGTATCCTTTCATACTGAACTATGGATCAATCAATTACATTCGATGATATTCAACATTTTTCTAATAATAATATCTAAATAGGGATTACTTGTTAACAAAGAAGAAGGTATAAGCTAAGAAGGGTCTCATACACAAGCTAACCCTCTAGTAGAACCTTGAGCTCCAACACACTAACATTGAGTTCCTATCCAAGACATAGAGAAAATAGAAAACATTCCTCAAAAGTAAGTTTTGTTTCTTTAAGAAATATGATATTATTCTTATGAAATTGAATAAGGTCTTAAACACCCATTTGATGAGGGGTGATGCCCAAACCCTAGCATTCCATGAAATTACTACCATTTTTCAAGAACAAAGAATGAGAATATAAAAGACAAACAAGTCGAGATTCCACTAGTGTTTGCTTGATTACCTTTACCTTTTCATGGAATCTTGTGCTTCCCACTTTAGGGATATCCTTTGTGACAATATTTTTGGTGAATTTATTTTGGAGGCCTAAGGGATTAAGAGTTTTCTTCTTATAAAAATTGTTAGCACTATTTTCTTGAATATTTTGTGGCATGACACAATAAGTAAAATCTTAATAACGAGTAATTGTCAATTCCTCTGTATGATTTAGAGAAAGAGAAGTCCCTTCCATGTGTAATATTTATATACTAGAGAGATTTGGAGCTTCTAGTGGTGGGATTCTAGAATAATGAATAATTAAATTATAATTAGTTGAAGTCTTCTTAATTTAAAGTAAGATCAATTTCCTTAAATTTCTCAAAAACATCAAAATTTTCATAGAAAATCCCCATTGAATCTAATTCTTTTTTTTGACTTGTCACATTCCTTAAACATCATTTTGGGATTTTATATGTATAAAACCATTTATGTTATACCCTTCTATATGGCCTAGGGATTTTCCTTTTGTATTACCTTTAGTTGTAGAGAGCTTTATAGTAGAATAAAGGGTGTTTGAGGGTATCTTTATGAAATTTCTCCTAAGATGCCCATAAGCATGACATACATGACATCTATAATGAAGTGCTTCATAATCAATGTTTTGTATCAAACACATGTTTCCTAATCTAATATCTAAATAATTAGGCAAATGATCATTCAAATCAATTCCAATACAAATACAAGTAGACATTCTTACCTTTCATTCAAGTGTGATTGTAATGGCCTAAGAGTTTCCCAAAGACTACCATAGTTGACTACATCATATCAAGTCTCCAAAATTCCATGGAAAGGAAAAGAAGGAAAACTTAGACAAGAATCTTAGATGGTAGCTCCTTCATAGGATCAAATGTTGCACATGGAAAAGGTTTGATAAACATTACATCTTGATTATTAAAATGTAGACCTCCATCAAAGGCTAGATTCTAATAATCCATTCTTGAAAACACAATAAATAATAAGTCATTTGTTGCTTAGGTTATCTCCATATCTCCCTTAGGTTGCTTGGTATATCAAGATTAATTTTCTAGGAAAGGCATCAAGGCTTTAATACCCATGAACTTACAAATAAGGGGATGCTCTGACAAATAAAATACATCATCAACAATGACTTCTAGATTGATCAACAAAATGCACCGATTCTCACTTTTGTGTAGGGGACCATTAGATTGGGGTCAATTATTTGCTTTGTGTTCAGATTTAATACTATGAATAGATTGCATGAGAAAGCTAAAAACATTTTCATGAGTAGTATTTGTGGCCTCATCAGCCAAACATAATATTTAAATGAAAAAGGCAAGAGACCCCCTTGCCCCCCTCCAAATCTTGTCAAGGGTGAGTTACTAGGCCCAAAGCTCATAGCAAAATCCAACACAAAGTAGGAAAATCCAACACAAAGCAAAGGATTATACACCATGTAACAATAGCAATAAAAGCATGAAAAGCTATGTAAGCTCTCGTGTGAAAAGAAGATTGTAGAAATCACCACTCTCTTCCCGTGAACCACAAGACAAAGGTCTTTAAGTTAAATATGTATGCTATAAGAAATTTATTACAATTTTATTAGGTTTTTTCTTTAATAGTGTTATAGTTAGCTAGCATAAAGTGAAGCCTTGGTGAAGAGTAACTCATTAGCACCTAGAATACGATCACATGATGCCTATTGTTTGTCTACCTCCTCAATGAGGCGAATCCGGTGGGACATTCCTACGCGTCGATTTCAAAGATTTATTTTTTAGACTCCTTTTACTGCCTTTTAATAATCAATGTATACTTTACAGATCGTTAGGCAAAGTAGGAATTCCTTCCGTTCGTAATTCAATCGTCTTTTAACTTTTTCCACACTTTTTCGTATGTATTTGATAATGCAATTTGGCTTCCTTCACAAAGACAATTTGGTGCGTTTTCAAATCCAGCAGTTGGGTTGGTAGCAGATCCCCAAGTTATTCGGTCATGGTACGTCTATGGTCTTTTATATATTTCTCCACCGATGCTACTGATTTCGTACAAAAGCCGTCGTTCTTTTATATAAATATATAAATATTTCTACGTACGTTAAGTATATTATAGACATTACGTATGTATTTGATTCTTGTGAGAAAAAAGAAGACTACTGTTGAGCTGATTTAACAAAACGAGATTACATTCTTTTCCAGAGTGTGGGGCCTCTCAGTAAAGAGAAACGTTGGAATGGGGCCCTGTAATG
Organism: Sequoia sempervirens; assembly: GCA_007258455.2. Taxonomy (NCBI): domain Eukaryota; kingdom Viridiplantae; phylum Streptophyta; class Pinopsida; order Cupressales; family Cupressaceae; genus Sequoia; species Sequoia sempervirens. The sequence goes on along the minus strand of VDFB02062047.1, from coordinate 10,024 downwards.
CATCTGTTGGGGTTTCTCAGGGCATCAAAACATGCCTTAGCGGCTAAGAAAGTCCTTGAAATTTACTTTCGTAAAAGCATGGAAAGCATCTAAAGTAAAGAGAAGGAATAAAAAGCTCAAAGTTGAAGGGTACCATTTGTGGAATTGTTGTCACTGTGAAGGTAACAGAACAAATTCTAAGCAGCAACAGCCGCCGACCAAGCCGGCCATGTCACAGTAGCTACCAACGAAAGGCAGTGACCGAGTAGAAAGGAGGAGTAAGTACTGTTAGCTTGTGCGTATATCGTTTTACCGACGGCGAAGACAGAGATATAAGACAAGTGCAGAATTTGCTTCATTAGAGCACGAAGTGAGTATCCTCTAAAGAGAGCAAAGAGAGAAGAAAAGAAGAAAGGATTAATGAGGGCTGGAGGTTGCACGGTGCAGCAGACTCTGACGGCGGAGGCCGCCAGTGTGGTGAAGCATGCGGTGGCTCTGGCTCGGCAGCGAGGCCACGCGCAGGTGACGCCGCTCCATGTCGCCGCCACTCTGCTTGCACCGGGAACTACGAACCTTCTCCGCCGAGCTTGCGTTAAGTCGCACGCCCACTCATCTCATCCGCTGCAATGCAGGGCGCTGGAACTATGCTTCAAGGTCTCTCTCAACCGCCTTCCCACCACCGCGGCGCCGCTAGTTCAGGCTGGGCAGCCTCCTCTCTCGAACTCGCTTGTTGCCGTGTTGAAGCGCGCCCAGGCCCAGCAGCGGCGGGGTTGCCTGGAGCAGCAGCAGCAGCCCCTGCTAGCCATGAAGGTGGAGATTGACCAGCTAGTCATTTCCATTCTTGATGACCCCTCTGTCAGCCGGGTCATGCGAGAGGCGGGCTTCTCCAGTACTTCTGTGAAAAGCAACATCGAGGAAGAAGTTTCTATTCCTGTGAATTTCCCTTGTTTCTCCATGGATCACAGTAATATCACCAATGAGGTGCCCGCCTCCAGATCTGCAGCTAAGAGTCTAATCCCCGGGGGGTTCGAAACGGGGTGTAACATGCTCTACACTAGTACTAATAATAATCGTAGTTATAGTAGTAGTTCGAGGATCAATTTCTTGGAAAATCCCATGTTTGGTAGTCATAGAAGCAGCGGTAGCTTGAAAAACGAGGATGTAGAGAGTGTTTTTGAGGTTTTGGTGGGGAAGAAAGGTAGAAGGATGAATAGTGTAATTGTAGGAGATTGCTCTGTCACAACGGAGAATGTAGTTAGGGAGGTGATGAGTCGGGTAGAGAGAGGAGATGTTCCTGATCCGCTCAAAGGCTTGCAGTTTATCGATCTTCACTTCTCCTCTCTTGTTCACAATACGCTGAGAAGGGAAGAGATTGAGCAGAAGCTCGCTGAGCTGAGAGGAACGGTCACTAACTGCCTTGCAGTAGGTTCGGCTATTATTTTTGCTGGGGATCTTAGATGGGCAGTTGAGGTTCATGAGGACGGCGATAAAAGTAACAGTAATCACTATAATCATAACAGAAATAGTAGTAATAATTTCTCTTGTGTTCAATATATAACTATGGAGTTGGGAAGGATACTGAGGATTCATGGGGAGAGCCGAAGAGTGTGGTTAATGGCTACTGCAAGTTATCAGACGTATATGACATCCCTCACGCTGCAACCGTCTCTGGAAAGTCTATGGGGGCTTCAGGCAGTTTCGGTTCCCAGTGGCGGCCTTGACTTGAGCCTTCAACCCTGGTTAGTTTTCTTTCCATTTCTAATGCTGTCCAGTTTTTGTTTTTTTTATTCATGAACAAACCAATTTCTTTCCCAACTGCATATTATTGTCTTACAACTACATTATTAGGCGAAGAATTCGCAAAAGAATATAATTTTTCATGCTAGGCTATCGTAAAGTAGTGATTCAGAATCCCACCGACATATTGGAAAGGTGCATGCATTCAAAAATTCAATAGTTCCAGATGTTTTTGTTCAATATCCATCCGAAATTTCTGTAGTCTCTATCAGGAATTTTGTAGTGTTCTGATCCGCACAAACTTATTTCCTTCGTATCACGGGATGAATACACGCTCATTTCCATTCCCACTCACTAACTTAGCGTCCCATCTTACGATTAGCATGCTATTTGACGAGTAATAGCGCAAAATATTCATTCGTGTTAAAACGTTATTGTCAGTCCCCAAATTTCGGTAAGGGAAGTCCTTAGTTTATTCGTTACTCGAGATGGTGAAGCCAATGTGGTACCTGAACAATGTCCCACAAAAGAAAACTTTAGCTATTCCAACGGGAGTTTCCTTGTGAAGATTCTCTTTGGGTAATCCATGCTTTTCAAGCACTACACTTTCTTGTGTTTCGAAATCCATTTCAAGCTATACATTAGTAGAGCTGTACCGGTCCTGACGTTAACAATGGCTATTGTAAATTTGGTGTAGTAGAAATCGAAATGTTTTGCAACATGTAAATAATAATAATCTTGCATTGGTTTACCACTATGTTTTACAGTAGCCGAGCATGATTGATTTTATGAGAGAATATGTTTTGCAGTTTGACTAGCGAAGGCGAGCCGAAAACCAGTGGCGTAGGTGCGGAGGCATTGGTAACAGTACCAGAGAATCACTTGCGCCCAATGCCTCTGTTAAAAATGATCAGCTCCGACGAAGATGTGGTCGAGAAACTCAACTGCTGTTATCAGTGTTCAATAAATTTCGAAGAAGAAGCAAAATTTGTGTTGAGAACAGAGCAATGTTTGCCGTCAAGTGACCCAAACATGCCCCTCTGGCTTCAGAAATGCAGGCGTAACGTGTTGTCAGAACCAGATGCAGCAGCCCAGGTATACTTCGATACGTCTATCACCTGCCCAGGTGTTATTATTTGCTACGTACCATTTTTTCAATGGATTGTATTTAGCTAGCTAATGCATGGGAATGCAATTTTTTTAACAGGACGAAGCCAAGTTGAGGGAACTGCGCAAGAAATGGAATCAAGCATGTCAGAGCAGGCATTGCAATTATTATGATCCGATACATCTGCAACGATCCGCTTTGGAAGCGCCACAACAACCTGCAAGCACGGTGTCTTCAGTAAATCTTCTTTCTCCCTGGTGGGGTGCAACTCAAACCAATGCGAGTGGAGTTAGTTCATCAAGAAACAAGGAGTCATTTCCAGATTGGGTAGACAGTCCCCTGTCATGGCAAACAGTGGAGAAGGTTGGGGATTCGAACACGCAGCATCCTGCCGCCGTCAAAGATTCAACGAGAGCCGATGTTGAAACCACGCTCACGCTAGGATTAAGCGCCACTGTTTTCAAAGGTAACGACGAAGAAGCTAACAAATGCACTGCTACCAGCCATGTGGCGCCAGTCCCCTTCTCTCGCCCTCTGCAGTTTGAGATGAACATGACGCAATTCGACCCAGAAAGTCTGAAGGTATTGAGCGAGAGGCTTGTGGAGAAAGTTCCCTGGCAAAGCGAAGGAAATATCCAAGCTATAGCCAGAGCGGTTTTGCAGAGCAGATCTGGCACGGTTAGTAAAGATAGCAGGATGATGAATAATGTGAAGGGTGATACGTGGTTGCTGGTGTTGGGGGCCGACCGGATGGGGAAACGAAAGATGGCTCAAGCTCTGGCCGAAATCATCTATGGATCACAAGATAAGCTCGTTTACCTTCCAAGTCCCTGGTCTCATGGTCAAATCTACAAGGAGCCTGTGAAAACATACTTAGACAAGCTTATTCAGGCAATCGCTAATAATCCCCACTGCGTGGTCCTGCTAGATGATATGGAGCAAGCAGACTTCCTTTTCATGACCGCCATATTGAAAGCCATGGAAAGTGGAAAGCTAATTGACTCCAACGGCAGGGAGGTTAGTCTGTGTGATACTATTGTATTCATGACCTCAAGTCTCGGGGCAAAGTATTTCGCAAATTCTAGTTCGCAAATAGACGAAGAGAAACTATCCAAATCATTTCTGCGCTGCTCCAGGGGCTTCAAACTTGACGTCCAGGAAAGGGTAGAACAAGTACAGGATAGATTGGGCCACCACACGTGTAAGCGTAAGATAGAATGGGATCTGCTGCAGGCCAGAGAAACAGAGAGGAGGCGGAAGTCCCCTGCGTTGGACCTGAATGTGGAGACGGAGCGACAAGATAGAGACGCGGGTTCCATGACTGGCAACAGCGATGTAACAGAAGAAACAGATGCTTTATCCAATCAAATCTTTCGCTGCGCTCGGGCGCAGTTCTCAGATTATTTTTTCAATCTCTTAGATGAATGCATAGTATTCTGCGCCTTCGATTTTTCTCAGCTTGCAGAATCCTTACAAGAGAAACTCCATCATTCGTATTGCACAGCCACCAACGGCCGGGGCTGCTTTGAAGTGGACGGACCAGTGCTGGAACGCATGGTTCGTTTTTGCTGGGAGCAAGCTCCGTTTGGTACTGATACTTTCCACAAATGGGTGGAGGAAGTTTTTGAAGTGGGATTAGAGCAAATGATGTCCATGCAAAACCTCACGGCAAAGACTACTGTCAAATTATCTGAAGCAGAAACAGACGACGGGGAGTCTTTCTATGGTCATTCCCTTCTTCCCTCAAGACTCGAGGTTACCAGTTGCAGCAATTGTCAGTTCATGGCCGATGAATTCACGGTCTGCAGAATGCACAGGCAACATTCCAATACAAAGGCGCTCATCCAAGTACGTGCCTAAATCAATATTTTACAGTCAATGCTTCGCCATATATGCAAATAATCCATTTCAAGAAACACCCATGTACATTCATTTCCATTTTGGATCATTCCCTGAAATCATATCAGGTAACACATTAGTGTAAAGTCATGCTTTTTGTCAAAGGTTTGGTCAGTGTGACTCATTTCACATGACTCAACATGCATGAAGTACTTGCAAGTAACATAATAATAGAAACTTGTTAAGAGGTTATGAACCAAACTTTTTCGCGATGCAGGTTAACTTTATTAGCATCATCGTATTTTTGACTAGTATTTACTATTATGAATTCATTTAATTATAATAATGTTAAATTTTATTATTTTGTTAAAAAATGTGCGTAGAGATTGTTCTGTTTTAAATATTAAATTAGTGGACTTTCAAACATTATAATCAAAGAAAAAAATTAAGTTATTAGGAAACAATAATTAAATTAGTAATAGGAGGTGGGTCACAGTCATTTAGCTTTTGTTAGAGTAGTAAATTAATTATACGACATAGTCCACACCATCTCCAACTTGACCAAGCGCCGAATTTAGCCGACTTTCATCACCCCACCTCATCCATCTTATTTAAGTTATTTTATGTTTCACCTGTCTATAATAAATGGTGTAGCTAACACACGCTACACTATGTAGTGAATTTATTGTATATTTTTCTATAAATGAATGCACAAGCTTGTGTCTTGCAGCTCTCAGTTTTGTAGCCAATCTTCTTTGTTTGCTTATGTGCTTCTCTGTTATGTTTTCATGGTAGCAGAGCCATATGGGGTCTATAGTGTTTGTGATGGGCAAGGTTGTTGATGTCACAACTTGCCTCATTTAGTCAATTATATATTGAACTAGGTGTGTCTCAGAACTATATGCGATAAGGATGGTTGTCACAGATTTTTGGGGGGTTTTGCACTATAAACAGTGACTTCATGTATCGATTTGGCTCCTTCACGAGCTTTCAGGAGCTTTTTCAGGTGCTCTCAAAAGCTAAACGACAACAACTAATTCCTAAGGATTAATTCTATCTTATTTCCTAAACTAAAGTTTTGTTGACTTAGTTATGACTTCATTGGACTTGTTTGAGACCGATTCATGGAAAAGACTAACATTTACTTTAATTCTTAATCTAAAATATGAAATCCAAATTATCTCTATTTTGCTTTAAAAGAAATCTATCTTAAGATCTGCTAGAAATTAAATGCTATTTTAAGAATAGAAATAAACTGCAAAGAAATGACAATTACTCTAGGAAACATAAAGACTAATTTCCATGAAAATAATTCCAACAAACTACAATTCCATCTTTCCATAAGTTCCCATCATTGCTTCTAATTAAACTTCAACAAATATTTACTAGACTTAATTCTTACGAACAACATCTAAATCTGATTAATTTAATAAACCTTACAATGAATCTAATCAAACTAATCTAACCATGATAAACTAGACTTAAAATCAATTCAAGCATAATTAACTTATCCAGATTTAACATCCAATAAACTGAAAATGATTCAGTAACTTATCATTCCAGAATTGACATCTAACATTTCAGATTTAATATTAATAAATAGAAACAACATAACATTGTAAAATACCAACACAAGATCGATCCCAAAGGTTGAGCAGGCCCTACTATTCCTCAGGTAAGATCTCTTTAACACAGAGCTTGAGTTAACTTCTTTCTTTCATTTAAATTGATCAAAGTGGGACGTAGAACAAAGAATTGCCTTCAATTACAGAATTCTCATTGAAAATTATCTAACTTCTAACTAAAACAAAAACATGGATATTTATAAACATATATCCTTATTGAATTCATAACATGGTGATTAACTGCCAAGATTCAAGGTGTCTAACTAAAGATTTAAATAAAACTAAAGCATAACTAAAACAGGACTGAGAATAAACATGGGGACATATGCCAGATTGGCGTTGGGAGTAGAAGTTCCATAACTGACTATAAAGAAGCTGATTTGGACTTGAGTGATTCATCATCCAGCTGGGCTGATCAATGGCATGATTATCTTCCTTAGCTAAACATGGAGTTTAACTTCATCATCAGCTTTTAAATACCCTGTATAAAACCCTTAAGAAAAAGATAACAATTATGACAGCAAAATATCAACACTGCATAATTATCTTGTTAATATCATCATAAAGTAACACATTTAACATAAACCATTACTTCAAATATATCTACCAAATTAGCTAAACATAAAGCAAAATAAGTAAATATATTAGTCTATAGTCTACTACCAATCATGTCAATTAACAAAAATAACAAGTCTTTTAAACATAAATGATTTAAATGAAAGTATGTTCCTTGAGCCTCTCATCATTCTTCCCCACTTGTTATGGATCATGTCCTCATGGCTCCTCATCAAGAATTATGGTGGTCTCATTTTCCTTGTTTAGTGTCTCCATCTAGATGCAACAGTCGAACACTCCTTCCCTGTACTGGTGCGACAATCTCCTATTGAGTGCAAAGCCATGGTTTTGTCTCAGCTTCTCAAACCATGGTCTTATCACTCCCTCAGGTATATTGGGTGTTTCCTTGAGCTTTGGGGTTGGCATAATGATAATTGGCATTCTGAACCGTATGCCAAACCAAAATTCTTGTTGTTGTTCAATCAAAGTGATCACATGTCTAACTCTTATCAAAACTCCATCTAAGATTGTTTGGAATAATTGGCTCCCTTCTTCTTACTGACTCAGGAATGAGTTGATATCTTTCCTCACATGATTTTATTACCAATGGGGGAAATGTCCCTTCTATATTCTAGAATGCAGAAATACTATTAAGCAAGTTTGAAACATAAAGAGGATTGATTTGATTCAATCCTACCACTGATCGTACATTGGTGATATATTTCTTTGCATGAGGCATCTCAGGCCTCATTGGTAAACCCTACCTTTCCTAAGCTTCCTTATATTTTTCCATTCTTCTTGACCATTCAACCTGATTTTGCATCAAGGAGACAAAGGATTTGATTTGCATCTCACCAACATAAACATTCAACAGAGAATCATCATTATCTCCCATTAAAAATTTGTGCTGGAAAAACTCACACATTTGATTTTGAATGTCAGGGTGGCTATGGAAGTAATCCTACAGAAAATCTCTATCATTGTGATTGTTAGTGTAGGTTTTTTATTTTCCTTATGTTTGGGGTATTTATTTTTTCCTACACATATTATTTAAGCTTTCTTAGGTTTATTAGATGTGGTAATGTGAGGACATGTGGCAAAATACAACAACTACATGTGTCACTCTCTCCCCACACATGGGTAGTTGAGTTACACATCCTCTTTTGGCTTGTTGTGCCACCTCTCATAACCACTATTTTGTTTTTACCCGAGTAGTTTATGGGGTAGTTGGGTTTCTCACCCTCTTTTGGATTTATGTGCCACCTCTCTCATGTCTTCACTTGAGGAGGTTATGCCACATGTCTTGTCATTTACCAAGTAGGTGATAACCTCCCACCTTTTATGGGTAGTAGGAGTTAATGCACCTCTTGGATGTATTTTCCTTTATTCTTCTATATATTGAGCACTCTCCTCTCACCTTCACTAGTCCAGCTGATTCAGCTAGTTTGGTGATCATTCTGTGAGAGTGACGAGAGTCTCCTCAAAATTCTCTTGTAGTGTTGTCTCTATTTTCTCTCTTTCAGATTTCTTCTCCATTCTATTATTTTGATTTTCAATCACTTGTTGAGTGGAGTGCATATGATCTACTACCAACAACAGATCATGTCTCGGTTATTGCAGAATTCAACATGGTATCAGAGCTGATTTGTCTGGTATAGCTCATTATTATTTTTAATTTGTTTTGAGAGATTTGAGACTAATATATTGCTGAAGTTTTCCTCAAAACTAAGTATGCTCTTCTCCTGCATCCACAAATGACCTGGAGAATTAGAACAGTTTAAAGGAAAATCAACAACTGTTTAATCTGGTTTATATATGCATGTGTTCCTGTGGGATATGGGTGATTGTAGCTTTTTGGTAATATTGGAGGCTTTTTCAACATTTCCAGAGTGTCAAGAAGGATTTAGAAAGTCAAGATTGACATTTACTTCACCAAAATTAGAGATTGGAGGACACAGTAAAAATCAAAGTAATTTTTTTCTAAATTTTTTTGGAGCCGTTTTTATTTTGGCTTCAAAATTCCAGCTTTCACTCATTTTCAAATAAAACAATTTCTAGGTTTTATTCCCAGGGGCGAAAAACCATCTGGGTAGTCGTTACTTTTTTGCAAAATATTGATAAATTTTGTAGAAATCAAGTAAAAAAAGGCGTGAGTCGTTTATGATGGGCAGATTTTGCACTGTTCTTCAAAGTTGCATAACTTTTGCCTCAGGTGTCAGATTTTTGCAAACAAGTACTTTACGGAAAGCTGAAAAGGAGAACTTTCCATTCATGAAGGTATTGATAAGAAAATTGCATCTTTCTATCAGATATTACAAGTTGAATCTGCTGCATTTTTTTACCTTCAGTAAATCATATCTTTCACTTTTGTAATCTTTTTTTCAAAAAGAAATAGGTGTAAGAAAGATATTGAAGGGTAAATCACAGCTACAAGGCTTTCTTTTTCAGATTTGATTTCAAAATTAATTTGTATCAAATATTGTAATTTTGGCTATTAAGAGCCTTTAAAGCTTTGTAATATGGAAAATCCTCGTAAAAACACTAATCATAAAGTGCCAACATTGTAATATCTGGGGGGGGTTAATTTTTTATACTAGTGGAAAGGGGAAGCGTCTCTTGATGTCTCTATTGTGCATTCATTTAAAGTGAATTTTTGTATCAATCTTGGGGGGATTATACAAACAATTTGTAATCATGAACTGAGATAAAGTTCCACAATTGGGGTTTAATCATGGATATTAGTAATGAATTTCACAAATCTGTTGTAAGGCTAAATTCAAAGAACTATTTTTCTTGGAAGAAAGGGATAAAGAATCAATGCCTTGAGCAGGATCTACTACCCTATCTCCTAGGACTCGTTCCTGAGCCAAGTGACTATGATCAGAAGAATGCATGGTTTAACAACAATGACATGGTCTATGGACTAATATGTCTTACTATATCTAAGGATATTTTGCATCATATTGAGCATACTGAGTGCCCTTTCATTGCATGGACCATCATCCAGCAGTTGTATGGAGACATTGAATCTTCATCTGAAAGTGATGCTTCTTTGGATGACCAAGCACTTGTTGAGATTCATGATGCCTCTTCTCAAGTGGAAATGTCATCATTGGATGATCAATTCATTGATACCCCATCACCATATACTATTGCTACCTCAGATTCTAGAGATGCTTCT
>VDFB02062046.1:0-12401 GCA_007258455.2 Sequoia sempervirens | reverse complement strand
TTTTTTTTTTTTTTTTTGTAACTAAGGGGTGTTCCTGGGACTCAGCCTAGCATTCTCTTTAAGGAGAGGTAAAAGGGATGCACACAATAGCCCGCAAACCATGTGCATCAGGTAAACCCGGGCTTTGGAGTTGAACTCAAGACCTATGAGGAGCAAACCCACAGCCAAAGCCAACTCCGCTACCCGTTCGGGCTCAACCTCTCTCACATTTTTAAGCTTAAGGATAATTCATTGCAAACAATATCAAAATAAATAAAATCATTTTACTTAGTCTTCCTCTAGGAAGTGGCTATTTACCATTTAATGTGAATTTTCAAGCTTAAGAATAATTCATTGTAAGCAATATCAAAATAAATTAAAATCATTATATTTAGGCTTCGTCTAGGAAGCATGTCTATTTACCATTTAATGTGAATTCATAACATGATATATATTATATAAATCTACATGCTAATAGAGTTGAGAGAAAGATAAAATTAATTTCAATATCCTACATCATACCTAACCAATCAACATATAAAAATATTTTAACTTTAAAAACAAACACTTGTCTGGATCCCATTTAGCATCCTAAGTTTTAAGAAGAAAAAAATGATTTCAAAAGTATGAGATATATAAGTAGTATAGTAGATTGCCAAGACCAAAGATATTCAAGTCTTTTATCTACTTTTTAATAATAGTCTTAGTGATCTAGAAGAGTAGCATTTTGACTTGCAATGGTAGTAGTAGATACCAAAAATTGACCACATCCTAACATGACGCCTAACATTATCTTCTAATACCTTGTTTAAAACACCATGACAACACCCATTTACTAATTTCCATTCTTCATCCAAAATAGACAAGTTAATCCATTTTGTAATCAACTAAATAACTTGTATTATTTAGTTAATTATGTCCTTTAAGATCTATTTATTTTAAAATAAATACAATCCACTTTCTTCATTATTCACAAAATAATTTAAAAAAAAAATCGCATGACTAACCTATGTTCACTCCCATAAAAGCCAAATTAATCTTAGATCTCTACCATTCATTCCCAACTACATCTCGAAATATCAACCATTCATGTAAAGATAGTCCTAAAAATGACCCTAGCATTTACTATTGAATAAAGTTATCTCAATCAATTTCATTCATCTATTTGCAATGAATTTTAACCATTCATTTATTAGCTTGCTCTAGAAGTTAACTTACTTTAGAAGCTAATACATCTCAAACATCCATCCATCTTCAAATCTAAACCATTCATATTATTCAAAAATCTATAAATCGACCCTTCCAAGCCATTTGTAACAACACACCTTAATGTAAAGTCATGCTATTGGAATAAAAAATAACGACATCACAAATCAAGAGACATCAAGAGGTGTTGAGAGATATTTTGTGAGATCTCTCAACTTGGGGCAAACCCCGTCTTTAAGCTCAAATGAAGGTATATATAGAGACAAGGTATGAGGTTTGTTTGTTGTATTCATCTTTGTTTTGTCCTTGTTTCTTCATGTGTATAGTAGTCAAGTTCCTTGAATCTCAACATGAAGAAGCCAAGAGTGATTTTGTCTTCCTAATTCCTTAACTTCTACTTGATTTGTTTTTCAATTAGAATTTTCAATCCATCACAAGAATTCATCAAGAGCATAAGACCAAGCAATGAAATCATTTGATCATGTTAATAATACTACCCAACTTTAAATTTCTAACTCTACATAAAGTTTTCTTACCAAGTTTACTCATTTCAAACTATGGTAGATTCTAAATTTGTTGCATTATCATCTCATTAACATAAGTATTTGTGGACAATTAATGATAGAAGTCAATGAGGTTGTGCTCTTTGTTGGGTCAAGATGTAAACCACCATAACATCTCTCCATGTAATTTTTCTTTCACCATAAGAAACTTTAATAAAAAATTACTTGAAAATATTAATATAAAGCCCTCAGATTTTTTATTTTTTTAAAACTTAGAAAAAACCAAATTACTCAATCAAATAAAAAAAATTTATGTTGATACATTAAATAAAAAGAGATTGAGCATCACATCCTTGCTACAATCTCAAGATTTTATCGCTAAACATTGCTTCCAACTATTTCCTTGCCCCAAAGGTTGAGTTTTTAAACTTATCCTCTTATCACTAGCTTATGGTTCAGGCCAAAGGCCACTCTTTTAGAAGGTAGTATAAGGTTCCAAAACCTTATCTAAATTCAAATGACTTTCTTCCTCCTCAATATTTAAATATTGAGAATACACCTTCCAAAACCTAATTTAAGGGGAGGTGAAGGGTAACATGATCAAGAACCACATGCATGGACAAGAAGCATGATATACTTTTAAATGCTATATTAAAAAACTGATACAAGTTTATATGCAGAAAAGTGAACACAAAAAATCAAAAGTTGGAGTTTACCACATATCCAAACCATTTGTTAACAAAATTGTGTTCCAACAGTTGGGTTCACTCTCTAGAGCTAAAAAATTCTGAAGGGAAAGTGAATTTAGATTTATGGGGAACTTCTCAAATTTCAATAGCTGAAGAAGCAACAAATGAAAATATTAAATAACCAGCTTCAAGGGATGTATCTGTAAATGTTGGGAGTTTGACTATCCCTCTCCAAGTAGTCCCTCATTATCAGATTTCCTACTATCTTTTTGATAGCCTTTCTATCTGGGATGAATTTATGTTTAAGGTTCTCAATGCATTGCATGATTAAGTTCGAGTGAGTTAAAACTCTTTTTCTCTTCATGATTCTTACAATTGAAGCTTCAATTTGCAGGTTTCTAGCATTCTCCACATGTTCCGAGACTTTTTCTTTCTCTTCGGCGGCTGGTGCTGGAATCTTGATTTTCCTCAAATTATTACCAATCTTATCATTTATTTCAAAGTAATCTGTCTGTGTCACAATTTGTGTATTTGGCACTTTGTTGAGGATTTTGCTCTCTGAACAAGTAAGGGATTCTAACAATCTAACAGTATATTTATCTGTCAAATTCAACTGACACTTGAAATCTGAATAAGCTAGCCTTTCTGAATCATTGTAGAGCAACAGAGCACATGCCTGCCAAGGGGTTGTAATGAGTTCGATTTCATGACTGTCAAATCTCCCAATCATCTCACAATTTCCCTGACAAAATATCCATTTCAGCTTTCTGTCCAATTTTCTCTGCCATAGAACTCTTCAAAGACTTGCACACATCTAGTCATTTCAACAGGGCAAAGCATTTTATCAAGTGAATTGTACCTTGGCCAAAACCCACTTGTCAAAACATTAACAGAAATCCCTATTTCAAGATGTGGATCTAGAGAATTCTCTTTAAGGTAATTCTCAAATCTCATCTGGGTGGCTGTCGTTGATTCTAAATCAGACAACATGCCCTCCATTCTATATGTAAACTGTCCTCCAAATTCAGCCTTCAACTTGGACAAAATGGATTTTTCATGAACAACATTTACAGTTTTATAAGGCTCATCAAGAAGCCGTTTTGCAAGTTTTTTCCTGTACAACTCTGCAAGCATGTCTTTATTGTTAACATAGGCAAGAATTTTTACAACAATCTCAAGTGTACGCTCCACATTTTCATCTTTCAGGTTTCTGTTTCTCAAAATGATGTCACAAAATGTGATGAAAAGTTCTCCAATACTGCTCCCTGCAACTAGCTTGTTACAGAAATCCTCAAATCCTTCTCTCAGTGATTCACGTAGTGCGCAATTGTTCATAAAAATCTTCTTCACATACTGAAAGTACTTGCAATACAACCCAATAACATACCTTACAAATTGCACTTGTGCAGCTTCAGCAATGGCCTTTTTATTGCTTGCATTTTCTGCTTCTACCACTTTTTTTTCTGTATGTTTAATCATTAATACTCCCTGACCAGCAATATACTGCCTGAAAATCCTACCCATTTTCATCAAGCATATATCTATTCTATTAAACAACCTAAACATCCTTGAAAGATCATCCAATTTTTCATATCTTAGCAATACAGGGAGACACTGAAAAACTCTACTCTCATACCTGATTAACAATATATTTTCTACCTTTTCCAGCAATGTCTTTTCACTACTTGGATGCAGACAATATCCAGCAATTTTCCCCTTTTCTAAATTCTAACACTCTTCAACTTTCCACATATACACTGGAGAAGAACACCCACTAATCCATGTTGCAGCCTTCCTTGAATAGTAACAAACAGTTGCTTCTAACATGGCTGACTCCAAACCCTCTTCATAACACTCCATACCCAACTCCAAATAAATACCTACAACTTTTTTCAGTAAAGCTGGGTCATCAATTTTCTCTCCTTCTCTTTCTCTATTAATCCGAGCAATCACTGCATCCCTTAAGCTATGGCACATGAATTCCTTGTTGACCAGATTATGGAAACATCTCATACCCACTTCATTTAATGTCGGAAGTCTGTTACACTGGACCATAAGATTCAAAGAACAAAACAGAGAAGAAAGATTAAAGACCATTAATTTGTAATTTTCCCATTGCTTTACAGCTTCTGTCAGCAGAAACCCATCCACATTTTGTCTCAAGGATGGTAGAACTTGTTTAACGATATATCCTTCTAATGATTCCCTGTATTTGTCGTAAAGATGGCGACCGTAGTTGTGAGGAGAGTGTTGGTTACAGAGGTCGTAGATAATCTTGCGGAGAAGCATATACTTACAAGTAAATTCATCAGTATTTCCTTCACTGATTGCCTCGTAATGATCTGAAAACCCTTTCTGAACTAATTTCCAACCCTGTTCGAGCTCCAATAAGTTCCTCTGAGACATTTTTACACCTTGGTAATTAAAGTGTGGTAATGGGACTCTCGAGCATCGCCAACTCTACATATATAGTTAATTGCATACCTGCCAGTCGGCATTCTTAAGCGTTTTCTAAATATACATTGAACCTCTTCATGACTCTTGAGAACAATTAAGCTTTAGAACAATCAGTATCAACATAATGGTTCTTGATGCCCACCACTAATTCAAATTCAAATGGGCGCTTCTCATGAAGATACAAGTTTGTGAGGAAAAACACCTCTTTCTTGAATTGATAATTAAAAATCAAGAAAATGAAATGTTTAAATGAATGTCGAAATAAAATAAAATAAAATAAGTGTATATGTATTTAGTTTTGATTTTGGTGTAGATGTCTTTGTTTAGATATTAGAAATAAGGTGTTTAAATTTTATAATTTATTATTGACTTGTTAATTTGATTGTGTAATTTTATTTCCACAAGTGTGTAATTAAATCTGATATACGAATCTAAACTTGTAACTTGTGAACCTAATTTAACAAAATTTTAATGTCTATTATGTGTTTGCTTTTGCTTTAAACTCTCATGAATAAATAAATTCATAAGCTCTTCTCAAATCACACAAATCCCCTTCATTGGATATAAAATCATATTCAACTTATGCAATAAAAATAACATGCTTAGAACTTAAAATATAAATGGAAACACGTATAACAAAATATAAAACCATGAAAATGAGACATACATGCAACTATATAGCTAGAGTAACCCTCAAATAGAAGAGAAATTTAAGAAAAATGTAACTTATTTCCTTGCACCACTACATTATAGCTTATACAAGCATCAAATCATCCATTGGGTTCATTGGATCATACATAAAATCTTATGTGGCTCCTTCATGTCTACTTTGCCTCCAAACTTAAGAAAATTATGTCCAATCTCCAAGGAATTTCCTTCAAAAGAATAACCATAAGACATGTATACAAAGAGATAACCTTCATGAAACACTCTCATATAGATATCTCCCAATCTCCCATGGCTAATGGAAAATTAAAATACACGTATGTGAAGCATTCTAACTTTAAAAACCTTTTAAATGCTAGATTCTACTTTTATTAAAAAGAGTATGGGCCACTAGTTAAATATTTACTAGTGGAAAACATCTTATTTGCCACCACGAGCACATGTTCACCAAGGAAAATGATGAATTTCCCCCCTATGCAACTACTATACATTTCAGATTTATATTTACAAGTGCATCTAGTGTCAATAATCACTAATCTAAAGATATTCCAGATCACCTCTTACATCTTCCCAACCACTTTGCTAACTTTCATTCACTTTTCATATAATTTGGCAACAATTTTGTTCTCCTAAATCAAGTCTTAATTGGTGACCTCCATGATGACTCTAATGTTTGAATGTGTTTAACCCACTTCACAAATCATATCTCCCCATTAAGAGCATTTTGTCCCTCAAAATCTTAGAGACAAATAAAAAATGGAATTTCTTTCCAAAGCCATTTCTAGAAACCCATTTGAACTTGCTTGACACTTGCCCTTTCTTTTTTATCATACACACCTCATGTTCACCTTATTGGGTCTATTGTACCTTCTTATCAAGAATGAAATCATGCTCTAACTCATCTTTTTATTTAGGTGAAAACTCTTCCATACAATGCACTAAAACATCAACCTCTTCATCAAGAATTGATGGCTTAAACAACATCAACTTGTCAACATTTATTCTAGATCAATATTTCCTAGTTATTTCATGATTTTAAATCGGCCATATCTTAGTGGTTTGATATTTTGTGGTGTGCCTTGAAGTCTCTCATTTCCAAGATACACCCAAACCTTGTCATTGACCTATAATTTATACTCAACCCTATGTTAATTGTGATGATGATTGTATCTTGTTTGAGAATCCTTAAATATTTATTAGACTTGGAGATGGATCTACCTCACTTTTTCTACAAATTTCACTATCATATTAGTCTTTTTCAAGTCTCGTTTTCTTGTCCAATACAAACATCAAATGGACTTGGTAGTAAATATACATAACAAGCTTTACAAGAGAATAAATTAGTGGGAAAATAAATTGATATATTGTAAATGCATTGGATATAAGACAAATACTTATCTCAACCTCTTGAATACCTCTAATTATACCCATTGAAAAGTTGCATCAATGTTTGATTAACCATTTCCATTTTACTCCATAAGTGTATGGAGATTTACCCAAAAAAAAACTGTGTATCAATAAAATAATAATAATATTTAGAATACCAAATGAGCTCACACATTTTAGAAAAAATACTATGCAACATCATTTCCTATTAATATTTTATTTCAATTAACTAAGATACGCTTCTTTGAAAAATGATCTAAAATGAAAAAAAAAAGTCATTACCATGCTTCTTTTTGGCAATCCATCACCAAAGTCCATACATATATTTCCCAAAGCCTCATAAGTACTAGCAATGGTAGATACAACCCCAATTGTCTATTGGTGGGCTTGTGCATACTACATAACTAACAACCATTTATAAATCTTAAGAGAAATCCACCTACCATATATGATCAGCAAGACAACTATTTTGGTCACTTATAAATGACCAATCATATGTGAGGCATGTGTTTCCCTTATTAGAAACATTCTTCACTCTTTTGGTACACATAATTTGCTTGAACTATGAAAAATAACATTTATAAGGTAGAATTAAATCTTAGCCTCAATTTTTTCATGCATACCTTAGAGTTGGCATAATCTTCAACATTCACCTTTTTGCTAAATTCTTCCAACAAATCCAAAGTCACAACCACTAAGAGTAGTGGTAACCTAGAAATAATATCCACCAATTTATTCATCACCCCACTTATATATTATCATGAGATGGAGTTATTGCATAAATTCCATCTATTTGTAGAGGCAAGCATGTTCTAATTTAGTTTGAGTTTACAAATATTGCAACGACTAATTGTTTGTATGGACAATAGTCCCTTTGTCTATTAAATAACTCTTCTATTATTTAGCTATTGAAACTATTACATGTGTGAAATTTTGAAGTCGTGTCCCACTTTTATCAAGTAAATGGTCAAATATTGATCTATTTTTTTAATTTGAATCACTAGAAAGTGATATATGAATTTTGAAATGATGTAAACTAATAAAATGTAATTTTTTAATGGAGTGATAATTGCTCAAGAAGTAAACTAATAAAATGATGTTCCGGGAAGATCCGTCTTTGATGGAGTGATAATTGCTCAAGAAGTAATTCATTCTATTCAAAAAAATAAGCAGTTAAGAATGATCATAAAACTAGACATCAAAAAGGCATATGATAAAGTAGATTGGAGATTTTTATCTAAATGCATGGAAGGATTTGGGTTTTGCAAATCATGGATAAACCTGTTATTTTACTGCATTTCTACCCCAAAATTCTCCATCCTGATCAATGGGAATCCATGTGGTTTTTTTGAAAGTTCAAGAGGAATTAGGCAAGAAGATCCACTCTCCCCCTTCCTTTTCATCATCATGGCTGAAGCTCTTGGTAGGAAGTTATGCATCCTTCAAAGATCTGGTTCTATTAGAGGAATGGAGGTGACATCTTTGATTCAGCCAATCACACATCAACAATTTGCAAATGATACAATTATCTTTGGGAAAGGTTGTAGAGGAGAGGCCTTACAGATGAAAAGGTTGCTATCAATATATGATAAGGCCTTGAGACAAGTAATCAATAAAGAGAAGTCCAAGATTTTCTTCTTTCATGTCAAAACAAGAGTCCAAAACCAAATTTTAAGTTTATTAGGTTTTAAGGAAGGTAGACTTCCATGCACTTACTTTGGGATACCAGTAGATAGATCCTTGAGATCTTCTTCAGCCTGGAAACTAATCGGGGAAAAGATTGATAGGAGAATGGAGACATGGAAATCAAAGTGGTTATCATGGGCAAGGAGAATTATAATGTTGAAAGAAACTCTATCGGCCATTCCCATTTATCTAATGTCCTGCATTTCAATGCCAAGCGAAGTCTACATGGACCTGATGAAGAAGTTGAGAAATTTTTTTTGGCAAGGCACATATACAAAAAAGAAGTTTGCACTGATTGCATGGGATAAGGTTTGCAATCAAATTGAGCACAGAGGCACGAGTATCAAAAATAAGTTATGGCAGAATAAGGCACTAGGGGCTAAGCTATTCTAGAAAATACATAAGGAACAACACCTCAAATGGGTTAGGATCATTAGAAGCAAATACCTCACAAACTTAAACAGTGAAGAGGCATTAAGAGTCACAAATTTTCCTAGGGGATCATGTATTTGGAACTTTATTGCTAAATCTAGTGATATTATACTTAATCATATATCATGGAATGTAAAGGATGGGAAGAAAGCCTTATTTTGGAATGACTCATGGGGAGGTTACCCTATTATCAGTAATATGATGGACACAGACGGGCATGTGCAGGATCATGGTATGCCAAAAAGTGGCAATGGAGAAAAAAATACGTGTTTCTACGACTCAAAAACGCGAAAATGGTGAGTTGACTTTTTGGAGCTCGGGTGACTACCGAGGCAGAGGGAAAAACTTAGATTTAGGAATCGGATATCCGATTTTGTTGACATATATATATAAAAAAAATCGGGCGACCAAAACTCATTCACATTTGCTTTCGGCTCAACGGCGGCGGGCGCACAGTGGAAAGCGAAATCTGATATCCGATTTGAAGTCCATCTCTAACAGGTAAAGTTCTTTATTTTTTATTTGCTCTAATCAAATTTTCAATTAGATTTGTTTATTTTTAGTTGATTTTTTTCAAAATAGGGTTTTTTGGTAGAAAAACTAGGGTTTTTGTTGGATTTAAAAAAAAACTAGGGTATTTTTGACTAATGCTCAAAATCCTTTTGGAAAATAAGTTTCCTCTCCCACAATAATGCCTTCTATTCCCAACTTTACACCTCCAATCATAGCATCAATGATGGAATATAACAATGGTTTAAACTCAAGCTTAGGAATTTCTAGTGGAAATTATAATAGTTTTGTCCCTTCACCTATAACACCTTCATATTCATCACCCCTCCTAAACATGAAATATAATATCCCACCATTCCTCCATACTAGTTCACCATACTTGAAAAACTCTCACAACATGTGGCCCAATGATTTTGTGATAAATCAACTTTTTTATTTAAAGCATGAGATTATTACAACAACAAATTTCAAACTTAAAACAAAATCAAACCAATAGTAAACATCCAAAATACCTTAAACATAGTTCATTAATGTTCACTATTTTAAATACACCTATACTACAAAACATTGAAATACCTCGCTTTGGAAAGTACAATGGTAAAAAATATCCTAATAACCATTTGTTAGTTTTTACTACCTTGTGTAGAGACTTTATTTTTGAAGATTCACTCATAGTGAAACTCTTTTCTAGATTATTGAAAGATATGGCCTTGGATTGGTTTTGTTCATTGTCAAACAATCAATTACCTCTTTTACACAACTCATTAGTGATTTCCTCCAACACTTTCAAGTGAACATCAGTCCTCAAGTTACATTAACAAATTTAGTTTATTGTAATCAAGGACCTAAAGAGAAAATAAAAAACTTTATGAAATGATACTAATCCCTTTATTTGAAATTCTCCTATAGTCTTCAAGATGTTGACATTCAAAGGGTGTTTATAGGTAACTTACAACCTAATATTCAAGATAAGAAATTGCTAATGAAATATCCATCCTTAACACGCTTTTGTATAACCCTTCATGATTATCGAATATCGATTAGTTGGTATGAAGGTACCCCTTCATAGGATCCTATTGGTCAATCATATAAGTCATGCCTCAAAACAACTACATCGTAATCATTTAAAAGAAAAACAAAATTATCTATTTTCATTTGATAAAAAATTCACATGTCAAACTGCTCATAATATTGAGACGTATAACCATCAGAACATAACTCTAGATATAAATTTAGGCCATGAGATAGGAAATTTTCATATTGTTTGATTCTCTCCACATGTGATCATGTTGCAATTGTTAAACAAGAATATGATTCTCCAATTAGTCATATTCAACAATTAAACCTTTACCACACCAAACTTAATGCAAAACATTTTTTCAATATCATCGCGACACCTCGACATGATATGGAAAGATGTAAGCATATTTATAACCAAGTGCAAGACCATTCTAATCAAATCCAGTTGGATGACCTATTAATGACAAAGGAAATAAATTGGTTTTTTTTTTTAATTAATACTTACAAATATTTACAAGCCCATTGCCAATTCATTCAACAAACTTTGTTCAATACAATGATAATGAAGAAGATGATAATGATTTTTCCATCTTTATAAACATTACTAATATTCAAAATCATAAAGCAAAACCTAATATTTTGTTTTGACATACATATATTGATTCTTCTATAACTACACTCTCATGGTCTTCTTTGAGACAAGTTTGCAGAAACCGGGGAAAGGGGGAATACTCATTGATCCCATGTACATAGTGAATATGATCAAAAAGAAAGTATTGTATGTACATGAACTTTATGCGTGATGATTATGAACAATAAAGTATGATTAAAAGCTCATGATGGTTATGGCTTCCCTATAATTGGTTTGGAGGACCCTCCCAAAGAAAAGGTTGGACCTTAAAATAGTTGGGTGGTTTTGATAGATTTTTATGAAAAAATTGAGTTTAGTATGGATTTTGATGAAAATTGAATGTTTGTAATGGATTTTGATTTAAAAATAGTGTTTTTATGTATTTGGATTAAAAATTAGAGAATTTTATAGATTTTGTTATAAACTAGGTATTTTATATTTTCATTTATATTGTCTAATTCTAATTAGATTGATTTGTTTTTATATCAATCGCATTATGGCTAGCCGACAATGAAAAATGCACCAATTCCACCACTCACCACCTCCACCTCCTCCACCTCCACCTCCTCCACCTCCCTCCACCTCCACCACCTCCACCACCACCACCTCCACCACCTCCACAACCATCAATTCAAGAATTAATTCTGAAAATTGCAGCAATTGAGGGGCATTTTTGAAGTTTATACGAGAATCCCTTAATTATCCAAGATGTCAAACACATTGAAGGAAATAATTAAAAATATAAAAACCCTCTCCACCCAACATAATGCCTTTCATTCGCGGTAAAGAAACATGAGAGAATATTATGCATGTGGATTGTCCTATGACGATGTGAAAGATCTCGGAATAACCAAAGCCCAAATAGCCTCTTTATTTGTTAACCCCCACACTGGTTTGCCGCTTAATGTTAATAAAACAAAACTTTCTATAAAATGGTGCACTCATAGAGACATTGTAGAAAAATTTTGGGATCGTTGGTGTATGGTTTTTTTGAAACCACCGAACAACAATTTGGATATACCATTTTACTTTATAAAAAAATTATATGCTGAGTTTGTGTTAGGGCATCATGTCAATTACTTTGACATTAGACCCTTCCGGGGCGTTGGTGGAGGTATGCCCCAGAATAGAGAAGGGGCAGTTAGAGTAAACCCCAGCCCACATGTTCCCTCCCTCCTTCCTCCTCACACCTCCGCAAGATACCATCCGTGATATTATTATGTGATGCGCCAATGC